>JAANSK020098907.1:0-16123 GCA_011763485.2 Isoetes engelmannii | reverse complement strand
GGGGGGGGGGGGGGGGGGGGGGGGGGGGGGGCGCAAAATTCGATTTTGGAGCTGCTTTTGGTTTTTTGTTCGAACAACGGTATTCTTTTTACCAGAGTGTCTTTATACACAAAAAACAAAAAAAAACTTTATAAATGATCAGTTGGAAAATTCCCAAAAAAAAAAAAAAAAAAAAAGAAATGCCCTCGTAAAACCTCTTACCAATCACAGCCTCAAGATTGTCTGATATGCCAAGAATATGCACAAACCAACTCTTTAACTCATAAATTGCCCCTTAAACATGTGCAATCCAAAAATGAATAACTTAATTTCAGAGTTGCAAACATGTAATAAAAATCTAAGGAGCAAGTAGTTCTCCGTAATTCATGTCTATGTAGATGCTTGCAAAGTAAGCACAATAGGACTCCTCACAATGTGGCGCCCATCAAACCAAATGATTGCTCCAAAAACTGCGCTTTCCTCCTTGGAAATGTTGTTCAAACTAAGGGTTACCTTGAAGCTCTTGCTTTCTCCCACCTTCTTGAACTCTAGAACTTGGGGATAAATATTAATAGCAATTCCTTTTGGCACCTCCACTTTAACCTTGTAAACAGCACCTTCATTACCCACATTTGTTACAGTTCGTGATATAATTGTGTGTTTATGTGGATTTACAATGGAAATGGACGGATAGTTTAGATCACTTGGGCCAGATTTAACTTTTGGACAGGTGAATCTCTTGCCCACCCCGTTGCCAATGGTGGATCTATTACCCTTGGATATGGAAGAGCTGTCATACCCAACGTTACAAAGAAACAAAAGGTAATCATCGATGGTGGTCTCGTAGACAAGACCGGGGTCTAAAGCAGCTATTGGGTTAACTTCTCCAGCACCCATGGTGAATGGTGTTGCTGCAAGCCCAGTATAGACATCTTTGATTGCCTCCTTTGTGTTGTCACTAACGGTGGCTGCAAAATCCATATAGGATAGAATAGAATAACATTTTTATCGTTCAGGGAGAAGAAAAGAAATAGTATTTTACGAAAAGAAGAAGAGCGTTATGGGATAATTCTATTCGAGGTTTAACGTTTAGGGTAAGCTTGCCTGTGGTGATGAGGGCGGATTTTATAGCGGAAGGGCTCCAATCTGGATGGGCGCTTTTGACAAGAGCGACTATACCAGCAACGTGAGGGCATGACATTGATGTGCCGGAGTCCAGGTTGAACTCAACCCTTCTTGTGTCGTCTTTCAACCTTGTTGGGGAGTTCCCTTGAGTCCAAGCAGCTAAAATGTTCACTCCTGGAGCTGTTAAATCGGGCTTAAGACGCAAAAACAGCCAGCTGATGATTAGTATGTAAGTCTAATCTGAAAAAAATTGGTCTTTTTTTTACACTAATGACCTTGAGGATTTGTGAAGTGAGGCTATTTGGACCTCTGGAAGAAAATGAAGCCATCATAGGAGCAGCAGTGGAATGGATCAACGTTGTAGAAGCTGGTATCTTCACAACTGGGTTTCTGAGAAAGTAAGGTAATCAAAATTAGAACAAAGCTTATTTATATTGCTTTCTGAAGCAAAACACCAGACTGACTTTGCAGACAAGGCATATTGTAAAGCAATGGGAGCATCGATAGAAGAGAGAGTGGCTCCTGGCAAGAGGTAGGCCTGTACAGGTACGTCATTTCCAGGTCTAGAATCACTTCTTAGGATCCCAGCTCCTCCTTTTTTCAACACTTCCAGTCCCACACTACCCTCGCACAATACTACTTTTCCTTTTACCTTTGATGAGTCCAAAGTGTCATCAAGACATCGGCTGAAAACAAAGACACTCCCTGTCATTATAATCTGTTCCTTAATAGTTTCAAATATCAATAATTACCTTGCTGCGAAGGTATAATTCATGTTGATTGCAGCTTGCCCTCCATAGATGAAAGGGTAATGTTTATCTTCCAAGTTGTATGGAACAATGCTTTTCCCCTGATGTGAAAGAGCATTGGTCATGTATAAAGAGAATCAAGCATGGTAGATAGCTTTGATGCTTTGAAAATGGATTTGCAATAGTGCTATGAAATCATCATTAAGGCTGGAATTCAATGTAAATGATATAAAGAAACGATTCTCACCTTCAGATGAGTTCCATCTCCTAGTGTCACATCTGTGGGAAATTCCCTGTCAATGGTATTTGCAGCAACTGTGATTATCCATGGAGAAACATTATCAACTGTTCCTGCAGAAGGGCCACCATTTCCAGCAGAGCACACAACTGTTATACCCTTTTGAATGGCATGTAAAGAACCAACAGCAATGGGGTCCTCCAAGTAAGGACGAGGAGATGGGTTTCCAAGGGAAATAGATAGCACATCAACACCGTCCTTTATTGCTTGGTCCATAGCTGCAAGTATATCTGCATCATTGCAATCGAATTCCCAGCACACTTTGTAGATGGCAATTCTGGCCAAAGGAGCTCCTCCTTTTGCAGTCCCATTTGCAAATCCAAATACATTGGCACGTGCAACATATTCTCCTGCTGCTGTTGAAGCCGTGTGTGTTCCATGGCCATTGCTGTCCCTTGGAGACCTGTAGTCAATTGCCTCAATCTTTCCATACATCCTCTCATAGCCCTTTAAGTAGAATTTTGCCCCAATAAGTTTCCTGTTCCAAGATCATAGAAATATCAGTTCCAGCGTGTATTTTTTATTCAGTCTAATGTTAGACCTGTTGCACAAGAATGAGCTTGAATTTGTTCCCCATTCACAGCCACCTTTCCATTTTTCTGGAACTGGTGGATAACCATTGTCTTTGAAGCTGTCAGACTCCGGCCATACACCTTAAATGATCACCCATTTGTTACTCAATAGAAGTGCGGAAGCAGAAGTATGGTTAATTTGTGAGTAAGAATCCATACCCGTGTCTAGCAATCCAATAACTGTATCCTTTGCAAGGCTGCCTTGTAATTTTTCCAATTGCTTTGAATTTGGAACAAATGAGTCTTGTATGAAGTCCCAAGATCTCGTCGTTTGCATCTTTACGCCCTTACTTGGAAATACAGAGATAACTTCAGGCATCTCTAAGACAATTGCAAGAGGTATATTAGCAATCTGCTAATCAAGGAAGATAATTCTATCAAGTTAATTCATACTGGATAAGGTAGTTGCTTGCTCTTCAGAAAGCATTGCTGCGAATCCATTCAAGCTATGCTTGTAATTGTAAAGAACTGATTGCTTAGCTCCTTCCAAGCTGCACAAACCACAATATTAGTAATGGTTAGATTTAATAGATTTACGGGTTGGGATATGAAAGACCTTCCAACAACCAAGGAAAGCAGGCCATGATGGCTTTCTTCTAAACTGTCTGGATGTGAGTCCTCGGCTCCTCCGAGATATACAATATAAATTTGCAATGAGCCATTGGCAGGAATAGAAATTGTATCATTTCTAGTGTCCCATTTTCCATTGTCAAGGACAGAATCCCCTAAGCAGTAGCAAAAGAACAAGAAGAATAGGAAACATGATCTGCTAGTGCACATCTCTCTTCGAACTTTATATTATAATATAGAAGAAACGCGCCTTTTATTGAAGAAGCATTTTCAAAATAGGATTAAAGAGGAAGATTGTTGACCATTGCTCATAAAGTGATTGCACAATTGGTCGAAAGTGGTCCATGGAAAGCCACACCTACATGGTATCAAAACGACAATATGAGCTGTTTGGTTTGTTTTATTTAAACTCCTTTATTTTATGTCTCACTTTTTGTACCGCCCACGTAATGGTATCTGTGTGCAATGAAGGAAATTATTGTCATGCTTAAAGAGACTGAACGAAGATAATATATGGACTTTCTTTGTACATTGTTATTTTACCAATATAGGTCTAACAATATTAAAGAACAAAATAATCCTTATAATTAAGGGAAAAACTGTGAAATACCTTTATGTTTTGCTAAAATTGTTCAAGCGCCCCTCGTTTTAGGGGTATTTTTATGGAAATGACCACAACGTTTTGGCAATGATCCAAACGAGAATGTGTTCTTCAGATGCATTCTAGGAAAGGATGAGATTTTTCCATCAAACCTAAGAACACTGTTATCGGAGACCCAAATCATAAGTTATGTGATTTTTAACACACACAAAATCTGTAAGAATTTAGGAAGGATTTAGAAGACCATAACTTAAAAGTTCGAACTCTGATTCCAGTGATCATAACTTTGACGGAAAGATCTCATCTTCTTTACAATGCATATGAAGAACAAATTTTTGTTTGGATCATCGCAAAAAAGTTATGGTCATTTCTATAAAAATACTCCTAAAACGAGGGGCATTTGGACAATTTTAGCAAAATATAAGGGCATTTCAAAGTTTTTCCCATTAATTAAAAGGTATGATGATTTAGTCAAAGGGTATACGAAAAACTATTAGCTTTTAGCATAGAATGAGGTGTATGAAGATGAATTTTCTTTTTCTTATTTTATTGCTGTTGGAAAAATTTATTAAAGAGCAACTAATTTTAGAATAAATTAATTATTGTATGAGTGCCATGCAGAGGTCGAGGTCAAAGCCAATTCCAGCTTCAGCTTCAGTCCCTTTATTGTCTTTATGACTCAAGAACCAAACTAACCATTCAAAGACAACTCTAACTTGAGTCCCTTTATTGTCTTTATGATTAATAACCCATTGCAACTACAATCTATCCTAGACATGTGGTCAAAGTGAGGAAAAGGCAAGGCAACATGTGGTGGAGGAAAAGGCAACATTTCATTTGCATAAGTCCAACAAGATTTGCACTACATAATTGGTGTTTATAAAAATAACATTTAAATAACATTTTTTTTACGTAAGAGATTGATGTAGCATCATATAAATACTCGGAATTGACATATTTTAATTCTAGATTTTGACTTTTTTATTTTATTTACCAATTTAATATTCTGAGGATGGATTTGCGTCTGGGTTTTTGGTCTAGCAGTAACATACTTGTCCTAAACAAATATATCTCGAGTTCGAGGTTACTCAAAGTCGCATTCAATTTAAAGGGTACTTGTCCTAAACAAATATGTCTCGAGTTCGAGGTTACTCAAAGTCGCATTCAATTTAAAGGCAGGACCCAGTAAAACAATGTTGGTGTGTTGTGTGCATCATGTGTCCAAAACCATGCATTCAATTTAAAGGCAGGACCTAGTAAAACAATGTTGGTGCATTGTCTGCATCATGTGTCCAATCATAAAACCATGTTGATGTGTCGTCTGCATTATGTGTCCAATAAGATGATGTCAATGTGGCACAACGTAAAAATTGCTTCTCCTCCTACTCCTCCTCTTGAAAAATTCATTTTCTCATTTAGTCTCGCAAATAATTGATTTAAAGTGGAAAGTTTTTCCATTGTTTACAATCACCCTATTGAAGCTCCACAACAAACTAAAACACGAAGAATTAACTTCCATAAAGACTAAGAAGTGACTTGCGTTTATGAACTATAAGTGTGGCAATTTACGTCGAATCTTGTTGTTCCTTTTTTTTTTTTTTCCAACATCTATACTCAAACTAACTAGAATGACTTTTGATAATTGTAGAAGCATTATGGATTTAACAAACTTGTCGGTTCGATTCCCCATGTTTAAGTTCCTCATGTCTTTAGATCAGTGTATGAATTGCGATGATACTATTTCTATTGCGTGTATTGTAATTATATGTTGGTTCAATGGTTGTTTTTCCTGTAAGGCCCTATAATATGGGGTCAAATTGACTCCATGTTGACTTCAAAAGGGCGGGTGGGATCTGTGCCTATAACACATTCCTCACTTGATGCCGTCATCTGACGGCCAAGAAGCAATAATACACCCACGAAATAAGGTCAGTTTTCTATTTTGGTGTGGTTTGATTTCCATTATAAGGTGATGCGATTTTCCCTGAACCAAATTTGTAGGGCGTGGATAAGTGTTCATGCAATTTCTATTTGGAGATTTAATCATTCCTTGTCCTTGTCTACAGCAAAATGCAGAAGCTGAAGCAAAAGATATGTCCTACAGTGCATTGAACTGGGTGGACTGAGTCCTGGGAACAAATTTGGTTGTGCTGCAACACTTCTATCTGCGCCTACTATTGCCACAGTGACTAGGACGTGTGTTCCTCCAGTCTTCTTTTCTTTTTTCCATTAACAATGGGTTCGATTGAGACCATTGAGATTGGCAGGAATTTTCTTTCTGAAAAATGTAGTGGCATTTGATCTTGCATAATACACGGAATATCCGCCAAATCAATGGTCAAGAATCAAAGATCAATGGTCAGGAATCAAAGATAAATATATAAAGACCTTGACGTCCCAGTGTACTAGTTTTCCAGTTAATATAAAATTGTTGTTCATCAAAAAAAAAAAAGGTAAATATAAGACTGATAAAAGATGAATTAAACTATATGTGATGTGGTTATTCTAAGGGTTAGGTTTTTGCATGTTCTAATATTCCAAATGCACGAGACGACCAGGTTAGATATGTAGTTTTAAGATTCAAAGGAAACTGCTATTTGCCAAAGTACGTACCTAGAGCATGCAAAAAGTTGCAACTTGCAGGTTTTCGACCACATGGCTATGTCGACTCGTCGTTTCAGTAAGCAATCAAATTCGATTCTTTGCCACGCCCTCGATTCATGGAGCTTTCCCGTCATCAAATCGTGGCTTTTAGACGCAGCAACGGCGCCGGCTAGCTCCGTCACGGATTCTGCCCTTTCTTGTTAAGGTATGTCTCCAAAATCGCCTCCAACTTCTGTTCTGGAGCCCTCCCTTCATGGAGTCCAACAAAGCTGATCATTTTGAGAGTCAAAATGCTCCGGTAGATGCAAAGACGAAACCTGATAAGTGGAAATCCAGAATTAAAATTTTAGGGCTTCTTTTTAGGGCTGGAAGTATGGTATTTAGTTTTGTTTCTCTCATTGTTATGGTTACTGGTAAATCGGCCACAAATATATCTACCAGAAGGTGGAGCTCTGATTATTCTAACACCGAAGAAGAATCCGTTTCAGTGAGCTATGAAGATTTCAAGTCTACAGAGTAAGCTATTATTGGCATTATACATTAAGCATATTTTGTTTCATAAGCTAGAATGATCAGAATTAGCTTGCGTTCATTCTGGCCTCTTTATCTCTTCATCTGCAAGTTCTATTGCTTGTGTAAGAATTAGAAAAAGGATATTAAGCAGTCTTATTCCCTAGCAGTTTTCATCAATGTTCTTCTGACTAGAACTTTGAAAAAGAAAAAGGAGCATCATCTATCCTTCATTGTTCAATAGTGTATTTTGATGCCATATCGAGGATTCTAAATCTAGGGTACTCATATCATCTTTTTGGCTTGTTCAATAGAGTCTTTAGAAGCTAGGGACATATTTGATATGTACAGATCTAGCATCATTCTTTATGGCATTTTCTGATGCAATCGTTGAAATCCCAGGTTTTTTGTGAAAACAAATGTGATAGTAAGTATACATTCGGGGATGCAAATTGCCATCAAAGTACTCAAAATCGTGAAGAATATCAGCCTTATGAAAGGCCTAATACCAAATCTTATCACTTTTGTCATAGATCAGGCAAACATTTTCTTTAAACTTAGAAAATGGGACACAAAACAGAATCTACAACTGATATTTCGATGTTGAATGCAGGTATTGGCTTATCTGATGGTTGCTGCAGCAGCTGCAGGTGCATTTACTCTGGATCTTGATACTAAGAAGGGTGTAAATGAGGGCACGGTCTTGGCGAGTCTATGCAAAAAGACAGGCCTTTCTTGCTTTTGCAATCAGGCAGGGGTAGCCATAGGCATTGGTTTCATAAGCTTCATAATTATTGCTGGATCTGCTGTTTTATCTGGATACCAACTCTTCAAACGCTTCACAAAATACTCCTCATCAAAGTCTTGAGCCATACAAGACGTGCAAATTTTAGCTTCGTCTTCTTCCCTTTTCCTTTGGAAATTTGGTAGGGTCAAATAGATTTGAATTGCATGTTCTGCCCTTTTCCTTTGGCCATGAAGAAGAAAACAAACAACAATGAAAGTTAAACTGTTCAGAAGATTACGAAGTGGATTTGCATGCATGGTAATGGGACCTGAGCCTCTTCTTTTCTTTGCTTCCAGAGTCTACTATTTTGGATTCCAACTACCATTTCAAATGTCTTAAGCTACCTCTTGCAACGTCCTTTTAAACCATTCCATGCTTGTTAAATGATATTCCATATCAAATGGAAGCATTATGATACCTGCAACGTACCTCCCAGAAGATTTCTTTTCAAATTTGAAAATTATATTGGACAAAATTCAAAACAACATATCCTAAAAATGTGTAGCTTGCATAATCTCGTCTGAATACGTAGGAAAAGGGTGTGTCTAGATGAAGATGAAGATGGTAGGATGTATTGAAAAGGCTGTGTCTAGATCTAGATGAAGATGAGGATGGTAGGATGTATTGGGGAACAGGGGAGCTTGCATAATCTCGTCTGAATACGTAATCTCGTTTGAATGCGTAGGGAAAGGGTGTGTCTAGATCTAGATGAGGATGGTAAGATGTATTGGTGAACGGGGAAGAGTTGAGATAAGAAAAGATAAAGTTTTTTACGTCTACAGGAACCCTATTGGGTAATGGGACGAGTGCATGCAAAGGGGTAAAAGCCCAAATGAGCATGAGGACTATGCCCGAGTACTAAACACAATCTGGGCATTAAGCCCAAATACACAAATATACATATAATCAACTAAAGGTAGCCCACCCAGGGATTTTGAGGACAATTGTCCCGGACAAGAGCGCTGTTCCTCCTCTATAAACTGCCCATTTTCATTTAGTTGTGCTTCCTAACTTTACATAATTATTCACGTCGTCTAGATAGTTGCACCGATGAGAGGTCTTCCTGTACAGAATAAGCAGTAGCTCTAAGGTGGTTCCCATGCTTCAGAATATACAATCTGTCCTGTGTTGTGCGAAAATGCACGAGAATATGGTGGGGTTCATCGGGTCTACGGGCCCCCACCCGGGCAGCCGTAACAATGGCAAAACTCTGTAAATACATTACATTCGTAAAGAAGAGAATATGGTGGGGTTCATTGGGTCTACGGGCCCCCACCCGGGCAGCCGTAACAATGGCAAAACTCTGTAAATACATTACATTCGTAAAGAAGTGCTCTGTTTCCTCTACATCAGAGCAATCACTGCTTTCAGGTACCCCTATGATACGCAAATTTAAAATCCTCTCTGCACTCTCATTCTGCAACTGCTCTTTTCCTAGTCCTTGTGTGCTATCATGGCCCACTTCATGCAAGGTCTGTCTGCAGTTCTGTCTCTGCTCCTAAGAAGCATGACACCTCAACCGTCTCTACCATGTCATCCATGCTAAGTTTTTCAATAGGTACAGATGGTTGTGGATTTGACAAAAATAGCTGAATAAAACAGAACTGACATCTGAAACAATGCTTGACCCTCTATGAGAATTGAGCTACCTCTAATCGTCATCCGTTTCCACGCGTCCAAAAGCAAAGTCATCCGTTTCCACGCGTCCAAAAGCAAAGTCTGATCTGCCACTGATGACAATCGAGCAAGAACATCAGGTTGGAGTGCATTCACCTGGCACATCAATTCTTGCATGCTAGGTGCATCCCCAAACCGTTCTATCAGTGCTTCCTTGGTGTAAACTTGGATATTCCTGCCTGGCTTATTATGGTGCCTTGTCATGCCGAGTGACCGAACAAAACCGTGAGCAAGACAAATACAAATCTAAGAACAGAAATACAAAACCTAGTCTCACTATGCCGCTATCTGTCTCTGCCGCTGCTGTCTGCCTCCCACCTGATGCAGATGGAATCGTGAAATGGATCGGAGCAGATGGAATTGTGAAACCCTTTCTGTGGGTCGAATGTGTGCAGAAGCTCGTTTGCCTAGAATCGTCCTGCCGTGATGGAACCAAATAGCTAGAACCAATTTTCTCACCAATTAAATAACCTTGCCGCGTTTGTGGAATCAATGGTGACCTGTGTATCCGCCAGCTGCAAATCAGTGTACAAACGTGTTGCTGAAGCGATTAATACTGTGATACTAAAGCTATCCGAAATCAGGACGGAAGGGAATAAACTGTTTGAAAACAGAGCTGTGGGATGGGAAAAACGAGTGGCTCTGGGGAAGGGCGTATATATCGTGTGAGATGTGGTTTTAACTGGACATCCGTTATCAGCCCATGAAGAATTGCGCAGTTTGAAGCCCAAAAACCAACTGTTTTTGCCCCAATTTTTTGATCGATCTGGCTCTGTTTTGCCTCAAATCTCTTCCTCTCTTCATCAAACTAGCATTAAAGAGGTAGACAAAGCGATTAAGATGCTTTTTGAACCAGATCAACCCGCCCATGGAGCAGCAAGAACCATCAGTTCAAACATTTCGGCCCCGCCGCGCAGTTCTACGCATAGTTTTTGTCCGGATTAACCATCCGGACGTCCATTAAAACCCCACTCTGGCTGATACCGGAGGTCCGGATTAACCACCTGGTTAATCCGGACGTCCGAAAAAACCACATTGGCTGATACCGGATGTCCGCAAAAACCACACCGCTTGTTCAGATTAACCACCTCGAATGTCCAGTAAAACCACATCTCGGACGATATATACGGAGTTCCGCTATGGGGAAGAAAACCTTGGTACTCGCTCATGCTCATTGACTCAGGACCGATTCAATCCATCTCGCCGTGCTTGATCCCAATTGCTGTGTTTGATGTAAGAGGTGGTGTTGGTGCTAGTGTTGACAGGACCCTCACTGAAATGGCAAGGACTCTGTTACTTGGCATGATAGTCCCTTGAGCAGGCCATCCATGAGATTATCTGCCTTAAAGAATCTGGCCATTTTTGGACAGCTTGTCCCCTCATGCAAATATCCACTGCAATGGCATTTCTACGCATGATTTTGCAGGTCATTACAGAGTCTTCTAGTTCTATACTTGAGCCCTGTAGCGGTGATCTGCATGGCATTTTAAATAATGCCTTCCATGATTTGACTCGAAATCGCTACAGAGCTTTGACCAGAGATCAAAGCTCTTTAGTTGACATATTCATTCCTAAATCAGTCCACAACAAATTTCTTCTTTAAAGACAAGCTGCGATGCCTTAGATCACTCGTCCTATAGTGAATTCTAACTATAATAAACTTTATGAGTGGGATGCTCACCATGGTGTAATAGTTGGAGGAAGAAAAGAATATATGTTTTGCGGGAACTGAGCCACATAGCAACTCCACTTATTATATTATTTTATAAACATGCCAAATTGCAGTAATAATAAATTACATGTGAAAATGCATACCTATTTTTCTTATACTCGACCTAGATTGATGATTGACTAGCAAAATCAACATATTAATAATAAACAAGACATATGAAATGGGACACTTAACAATATCCATATGTTTTATATGGCGTCAATTTAGGATTCTAATAGTTGACGTATTATTAAAAGTTTTTCATGCCGCATTCTAGTATTTAGTGATGCATCATTTAAGTCTTTGACTTGATTGCTTTATGTAGCTTGTAATCCAACATCAAACCTATGAATCTTCCTACCAAAGGATAATTTTGAATCATGTTTGATCTATAAGCTTTATGTGATGATCTAATTCTTCTAATTCTCATAACCTTGGTTGACAAACTGCTATGGGGCACAACAAACCAACACTCTTTGCAAAATGGTTGACGTTATAAGATGCAAAAAGACTTGAAACCCAAATATTCATCCATCCACATTTGTAATGCAAGCAAAGTTGATCAAGCATAATAATAAGCCACAAATCAAGTTAAAGTCAACAAATTAATGCTAGGATTTTTGCCACAATTAATATAAACTAACTTGGTTGTAGGGTTCTTCGTTTCGAAGGCTATTCAAATACATATTGTTGACCTTTCCTTATGCTATAAATTGATTCCTCGATATTGCAGTGAATAAGAAGAAGAGATGTTGAACGCTATAGGTTTGATTTTCTTGATATGTTGCTTAATTTCAATAAGGAATTCTTGTGAATTTGAATTAGGGGAGGACACCTTGGAAGTTTGGTATAGCACTAGAAACCTTGCTGAAAAACCTCTAAAAAAACGTTCTCCAACTCCTCCCAAGAAAACAACACCTTTTCCCCATAATGCTCCACTTGCTAAAAAAGATGTTCCAACTCCTCCTAAGAAATCACTCCCTCATTCAGCTAGTGACCAGGTATTTCAATAATGTGTTTACTATCTTTTATAGTTTATTTCCTAACTTAATTTTGGTTCTTTGCAGAAAGTTACTCAATCTTTGACTACTCAGCCCCCCAAATTCAAATCTCCTCCTCCAAGTGGAATACATTCTATCCCATGACAAGATGATCATCGACGGGAAATTTATAGCTACACAAACAGATCTTCTATATATTTTTTCAATATTAAAAAGTATTTATTGCACAAGACTGAGAATATAAATTGATGGGATGTAAACCATAAGTATAATAAAATAACTTCTCAAACATATGAGATCATTTATAAAAATATTTAAAACCCAAACACACTAGTAATCAAACAAGAAAGATGCCACCATGAACATTAGTTTGGTGGATCTTGCACATGCTTATTTATTCATACTTTAAATTGTCAATCCATTAGAATATTTACAATCTTAGCATAGCATACCATATCTTAGAGAATTTATGTTTCATATTTTTTCAGCAGTCTATGAGCATTAGATGTTGGATACTGTTCTATAGAAACACATAGTCACAATACTGATATGGTGATCAATTTGATCTCTGAACAGGAATTGGATTATGTTAGCATCCCACATTTTCCTCTCTTCTTAGAGAGGTCAAAGTGATGAATAAACTTTGCTAAATACATTACGTACAATGGAATAAACATGTTAGTTACAGAACATTCCTTGAACAAATCCAAAAAATAAGCTATATAGCAATATGTCAACTTTTTTTTTCCTAGAAATGGTTTCGATGTGATAGCATCATCCTTTGTAAATATCAAGACTATTAAGTTCATTGGTCCAGACTTTGCGCCATGTATTGGTGGAAGATTCATCAGCTAGTACATCTCTTGCTTCCTTAGGTGTACCCAAGGTCAGGGATGAGTTATCTATCTAATATATGTCTTGGACACAAAGAGTCTATGCACAAATTTTGTTGGGAGAAGCTAATCCACATTAATGATTTTGATAAAATATAACATTAAAGCTCGACTTCTTTATTATAATTAGTTGTAAATAAAGCAGCAATCCATTTTTGGTAATTTTGCAGAAATAAATATAATTTAATGGAGAAGACAATAGGAGAGAGATAAGTGATGATTTAGCTTTGACCTTTTTAGAAGTTTCCTTCACCAGGTTGGGTTCATCTGCCTTTAAATCTGCTAGGCGAATCGAAATGTTAATCTAAGTCATTAGTAAAGGCCGTAAATCTTGGTTCGATCGAATCAAAACGGTAATTTTACCAGCAATTCTGATAATGCTGACAAATAATTCCAAAACTCCAATCTCTACATGCAGAATGCCATGGCGATTCTCCCAAACATAGGGTTTCATTTTATTCTTGTTTCACCAGGTTAAATTAATGATACAATAGAATTGAATTGAATTTTATCTTTCATGGAGACCAAAAAGGTCTATAGGATCCAATACAAGAAAGAACACATCAAACACATTACTATCTAGGATTGAAAATCCACGGCCCCGAAGGGTTTTTGAAGGAAAACCCTTAGCAGTGATAAGCTCGTACTGTACATAAGTACATGCAAATGTATTGATGCAAGGCCTATTTGAGATCACCTGTTGAGAACCACCAAGGCATAAGATGATAATGCCATTACTATAGGCATGGTTGCTCTTAACGTCATATTTTCATATGCATAGTTTAGAAGGCCAGGCGAATCATAAGTTATCTAGATTAGTTATGCTGGCAATTACTTTTTTCGACCTGAATCGTGTCATAGAAAGTCAGTTAATTGAAACAAACAAGTCTCATTTCAGCTTCCATACAACTAGAAAGGATTTGATATCTTAAATAGACCTATTATATTTAGCTCAAATTGAGTGGTTGTTAGCAAAAAAATTTAGTTATCCTACTATTGGTCCCTAGAGCTATAAAGGAATTACTTGATCTACAACGATGATGAGAGGTGAATCTATGATTCTAAACACACGGAACGACAGATCAACTTAATGGATGGCTAATATAAAAAGTCAAGAAGATGAAATGTCAAAATTTTGGCTCAAGAATCATAAAAAATTCAATAGTAACCTGTTCAGCTTTAGTATCTCATTTTTGAGAATATTAAAAATATAGCTAAGCATTTGCAAGAGCACTTGTAGCGGCTGAGTAGGTGTAATCAAGTCGATCACAGGCCAGTTCGAGTATAAGCAGCGGACAATGGTTTAAAGAACCCTGACTTTGATGGAGAGGGAGGTCCTTCACCATGTCAATGCCAGCACGAAAGAGCAGTATCTTAGCTTCCAAGACTAGCTTAAGGCATTTCCTGAGTTCACAGAGAAACAACTACTTGAAATTACAGGGATGGATCTGGCTTACATCAGGGAGAATATCAGCAAGACTACTATTCTCGATACACTCCTGACGGCCGTGTTACCTTGTATTAATGATATTATGATGCCGAAAGAGGACATGGTGCGACACTAGGAAAGAAACAGGGTCCAAATTTGCACCCAGACTGGAATTCCCACTACATCTGTTATGGAGCATGCTCACCTGATCTGTGTCGACATACAATGATTTAGAACAGATTGGACTATTTCTTGGTTCCTTGAAATGTATGCA
The DNA here is from genome assembly GCA_011763485.2 of Isoetes engelmannii. Lineage (NCBI taxonomy): Eukaryota > Viridiplantae > Streptophyta > Lycopodiopsida > Isoetales > Isoetaceae > Isoetes > Isoetes engelmannii. The sequence continues at coordinate 1,343 of JAANSK020098907.1, read as the reverse complement.
AGGGTCTTGCCAATGATGTCATGCAAAAACTTTCACTTGATCATGATACTCCTTCCTGGCCACATGCCCAACTGTCTTCATAGCTTGACACAGATCGAGGGTGGCAACCAGATTTACATTGGTACCTATAAAGCTCCCGGGTTTGAGAGCAAGAAGCACAATAAGCAGCACCAGTACTTTGTCATCGATATCCTCATTAATAGAAGTGAGGCCAGAGCTTCACTTTGAGGGGCAAGTCTGGATCTATGTTTCTCCTTGCCATCTTATCCAGGAAAGAAGTACACGATGCCTATGTAGAATTGCACAGATGATCCAGAGGCTGATATGAAAAATTGAAAGCACAGGAAGAAAATATTTGGGGACAGTATGAAGTATCATTGGATACAAATGGATGGAGATTAACTCTTCTCGCCACAATTGAAAATGTCGTTTGCATTTTACATTTTGCAATAACTTGTTTTTGCAAGATGGATTTTATAACAAGAGTGCATTGCAACGCCATCTCGCCAGTGAATTCAGCAAGAAGATTGAGGAAGAATAGCGGCAAGCAAGCAGTTTAAAGATGTATGGACTAGCCTTTGCAAAGAAGCAAGAACCAATAAAGAAAGAGAAGCTTACAACCAATTTAAAAAGCAAGGCAACCTCTTATATTTCAAAGATACGCTTTGCGTACCAGATGTATCAGGGGGAAGCAAATTGATCCTCCATGATAGACATAGAGAACACTTAATATTTTAACATGAATATGAATCAAGCTGTAGAGGGATCGAATCTCATTTTTGGGCCATGGGCTTCTAGGGGAATCCATCATACAAGTAACTGGAGCTGTATTTAAACAGCAAGGATTTCCAAGCTATGCCCATGTTTTTTCTGCTGGAACACCAGAACTATTCTATCCTTGTATTTCTGGCATTGGGACTCAGAAGCACCATGAGGGGTTTTGGGATTCCAAGGGATGAGGTAGTAGGTGAGAGGCCTATACTTTTTTGCAAGAACACCAGAACTGTTCTATCCTTGGATTTCTGACGTTGGATGTCGGAAGCACCATGAGGGGATTTGGGATGCCGAGGGATGAGGCAGTAGGTGAGAATTGATGCAGTTGATTGCTCCAGCGCAGCCGCGATTTTGTTTCAATTTACAACTAATTAGTGTGAACAAACGTCATGGCCTAATTGAAGAGATATCCCAGCAATGCATTTGTGACGCTCCCTGACACTATACGATGCTCCCATCGTATAACGCCGGGGACTTTCCCCTTCCCAATGACTGACACCATTGAGTCGGGCCCTCCGGACACCTTGGAATACCCAGGAGGGCTGAGCATCCAAGTGAAAGGGCACGGA
>JAANSK020098906.1:0-26879 GCA_011763485.2 Isoetes engelmannii | reverse complement strand
TTAGTGGTTTACCTGAGATCAAGAAACCGCCCTGAAGATAATTCCAATACCACAAATCTGTAACCCTGTGATGAAGAATCACGCCCAAAATCTGTCCATCGGTCCCTGCTAGCAATGTATTATCTCTTAACAGATCCTGTAAAGCTGGTGCAGTGCCGGAATGGCAAGAAAGAGGGGCGGCCTCTCCTTGTCGCCTCCGCCCTAGCCGCCAAGAAACGCCGCCATCGCACTATTCTCTTTCCCCATCTTCCTAGCCAGGAATTTTTGGTCGGATCTGGGGCTAGGATCAAAGGGCGGGATGCGGGATGGAGGGCTCAAATCAAGAGGTAGGATTCGGGATGGAGGGCTCAGATCAAGGCACTGGGGAGGGCGCTAGGGAGACGCAGAGATTTTTGTCTTACAACCGAATGAATTGTATGATTTCATACGATCACCAAACTCAAGAGGAGTTAGGGTATTTGATAGGTCTTTGAATGAATTTGAAGCTTGAATTTGTTTGCAGGTATGTAGTTGGCTTGCAAATTCAAGCTTCAAATCTGCGCCTCATACAAAGCCTCATGACGAATTGTTCTGGTTCAACCGACCAACTCTTCTACTTCATTTGATACACATTATCTTTCATGCATCATCATAGTTCAGTCTACTTCACCTACATGCACGTATCCATATTTCCACATGTACGTAGAATGCCTATGAAAGCTATGCTTATATCCATGTCTCCACATCTATGTAAAGTATTCTCCTCGTGCTCTTGAAAACAATATTTTTCATGCTCTTTACAAGCGGCTATCGATAACTAAGACACTGTGAGTATGCAGCAAGGTTTTACCTAGTTCCAAGGCATAGCCGGAAATGACGAATTGAACCAAACTCCAATAATTGAGTGCGAAACTAGTCGCCAATTCAAGCCACCAACATTGAATTCGTCTTTCAAAGTGGCATGCTCAATGATTTCACATGTACTTAGGGGTTGCAGGTCCACGATACTGGCGGGCCTGACCTCATGCTTAGAACATAACCATAATGGTTAGAAGATTCTGCGATCACGTCCATGGGAACTCTTTAAGGGCCCACATCAGTTGGGGGCTGCATGGAGCATGACAGTAGGTGGGGAGCATTGCGAAGGGGCGAGCAATGACGCATCAGGCGACCATACCTTAGTCTTCCTTCTTCTTTTTGTTGGTCTCCGCGGACGATAAAAAATCTATTCTATTATTTATGTAATGGTCCCATGGTAGATCGCTCGAGTATTTGATCCTTGAATGTACATGTGGGGTGTTCCCGAGACATCGACATAAATTGGTAGAAGTGACTACTCATAAACGTCTAGATGATTTTTCCCAGTTGGTTAAGGGCCAAGTTTCGATCTTGATACCAACTGTGACGTGCCTGCCGAGTTGACCTTCCTGGCAACTCGGGATCTTCTCTAAACTTAGGGATAACTCTAGGTTGGTCTGAAAAACTTGGCAAAATTGATAGTATTAGTAAAGAATTTAATCTTCCTTTGCAAATGAACATTACATAGTCTAAACTCAATAGACAACTGATTATGAATTCAAATTATTCATGTGTCAAATGAATAATTTATATACAATTCATTCATAATCTCAAAATTAGCAACCCAAATAGAAGCTTCTAACTCCAGATCTCAACTACAATCCTCAGTTGTGTTGCTGCCATCGCCTTCCTCTTCCACTGCATATGGACTCAAGGGGGTTAGTCCTCATGACTAAGTGGGGGATCCCAAAGCTGACTCTACATGCATAGAACATCTTGGACATCTTGGATAACAAGTCCATAAGCACAAGCAAAGACACAAGATCCTATGTGAGAAAAGTGCTAGACAAGGACAACATATTCCAATAAAATACAATACATGAGCACCAGAAGCAAAGAACATAGTCAAAGTACCAAACCATCATGGCACATAGCTCTGAGACAATGGGTAGCTCAACCAGCCTACATACAGGCCCCGTTAGTAGGATAAAGCTCAGCTAGCTTACACGCATTTAGAATCCAAAATAGAAACTCTAAAACCTCTATCGCACAATACTTTAGGGTTTGAGCCAAAACCCGAGTGAGAGGATACATGCCGATAACCCTAGAAAGAGAGTGTTCCAGATAGGAGGGGAGAGGATAGGAGGCACTAATAAGAGGGGATAGGCGGTGATAGTGAGAGTGTTGAGAGAATAGAAATACATAAATAGGTAGGTAGGTAGATAATAATTTTACGTCTACGAAGACCCCCTTGAGAAGAATAGAGTTGAGTTGAATTGACTTTTATCATCCATAAAGACCAAAAGGTCTATGGGATCCAATACAGAAAGAGGACAGTAAGCACATTATTGCCTAGGATTATAAAAACCCCTTAACTGTAATAGAGTCGCTAAAAAATCATACATCTGTAGATTTGTTCATATCAATGTGAGAGAGCACATGTAGCGGCTGATTCGACATGATGAGACCGATATATCGTGCTCGAATAGTTGCAAATGTTGAACAAGTTTGGAGCGTATGGCATTCTTCCTTAATCACTCCTATTTAGCAACATTGACGTATCATGTTTATAGGCCCCTCATGAGTCCATCTGCATGTTCCATTTCTGAGACAGTGTACAACAGTGCGAATTGAAACACTTATCCTATATCTATTCGTGGGCAAATGTGCTAACAGGTTTTGCTGTGGACCACGGGTAAGTATGGAATTAATATAGCTTTTATAGTGTGATGCTTTGACCATCTCCACGAAACTGACATCCCAAAGCTTATCGAGATAGCGTATACCAAGATATTGCTTCAAACTAGTGTGATCTTCATTGCTCTGCACTTGTATACATGTATGTTTCTGCACATTTCATTTGGAGAACCAATTTATGCATTTCTCCTTTTAACAGGCTTTAAGATGTTGTTGACCCATGCCCATTGTGTAGGCGAGGTTTAGAAGTGGCGTATCTCCCATGTTGACCACCTTCTGACAAAATACTAGTCCTAGAACAAATATGTCTAAAGTTCGAGGCACCCAGAGTCACATTCCTGTACAGTTGTTGGAAGGACTCAACAAAGCAATTCTAGTGTGGTTTCTGCGTCATATGTTCATCCAATGTTGCATATGGCATGATGTAAAAATCCCCCCCTCCCCCTCCCCCTCCCCCTCCTCACAATAGGGTATGTGTCGATCTGAGGTAGCACGTCAAAAAGGAAGGAATCATATCTCTTGTACAAGAATTAGATAGGGATTGTGGATAAAAATGCTTTTGGACATGGTCGAAGTCTTCCCAAGGGGCAAGTGATATCACTGAACCCCATATTTCCACCCCATATAGAAGAGCTGGCTCCACCAAAATGCAGAACAAGTGTGTCGGATGGACCAGTCATGGAGCTCCGATTTGTGGCAATTGTTCTGGATGGCATACAAAATCTTTCAGCCGGCAGTCACCCGTTTTTTGGCACATGTACGCTAGTATGTGGTGGTTGGAAACTCCACTACAAGATAACTTTGGGTTTGTACCACTTGCACATTTTGACCTTTTGATAGACTGGCTCGATGGTGGCATTCGAACTGAGACTATTTCATACAATTTGTAGACTGCATTTTGCAGCTCTTGAGGGACACCTAATTGCGGCAATCTCCCCCATAGCTTCTCCATAGGAATTGTGTCAAAAGGCTTAGCAAGATCAACAAAGCAGTAATAAAGAACCTGCCATTTATTTCTGATACCCTCTAGCAAGGTGTGCAATGTGAAAATATGGTCAATGCTGGAGTGCTTAGGTCTAAAACCTGCATCTCTAAATGCACACACCCCTGATTCATCTACCCATGCTATCAATTGTTGTTCAAGAATTCCGGGAAACAATTTTGCCAACAAAGGGCTGAACTTAATTGTGCCGTAATTAGTAGGACAATGACGATCAATAGCCCCTCTTCATAAAATAGGCCACCTAGACTGCCTTAAGGAATTGCAATTGGTCTCCGTGGACGATAAAATACATTCTATTCTACTCTACTCTACTCTACTCTACTCTACTCTACTCTACTCTACTCTACTCTACTCGACTCGACTCGACTCGACTCGACTCGACTCGACTCGACTCGACTCGACTCGACTCGACTCGACTCGACTCTACTCTACTCTATTCTGGCTATTAATAGCCGTTAAATTTTCCCACGATCTGAGTCAGGACTTCACTCAATATTAGTAAGTGATAGCACAAGGATGCATAAGGTGTATAATATGCAACAAACTCTGCAGTCTTTGCTCATACAAGAATTGTAGGTTTTAATACCTCCTTAATAATATTATTAATTACCATACAACTATCACATATGCCTTTTGCCCATTTGTCATGACTTCAAATAGTTCCTACCTCATGTTCCCACATGAACATGCACATGCATTTGCCTAGCTATTATGTCTTGTAATCATGTAGGAGTAACTTGCAGATTGTTTTTCTTCATTAATGGATGCATATTCGTGAACTTCCACTACTATGCCTTGTCTTATATAATAGGTGCAAATAGGTATAGTTAGGATCATGCATTTATTATTTAGTAAGAAATCAATATACTATTTTGAAGTGAAATTTTCTCTGCATAATAATACTATAATCCCTATATTCGTGACTATTTCTTGCACTGAAGAAAGCGTCCAATCCTACACGATGGTGTGCACGTGAAGTTGTTTCTACACCATTCCTCTCAAGGGGCTAAAGCATAAAGTCAATCTTATATGTTGTTTGAAACCCTTATATAAGAGCCAACAAATAGAGGTCAATAAACACCGTAGTTCGTGCAAGAATAATGGTTTTTGTTAATGTTATCCATTCATCAAAAGATGGTCCTCGTATAGAGTAACATTCAAACAATCATGTATTGTAAATGTATGTTTTAAGCGTGCCACATGGTTTGCTGTTTCTAAGTTATCTTCTATGGTATCCTAGTAATATATTTGTCTTTGCGCTCATTTAGTCACAACTAAAATTGATATAAAGTACTGGAATTTAAAAGTTTATTAATAGTTCAACGCTTATATGCGCCTTAAGGGCATGTGATCCTTTAATGTCTCATAACGTAATGGCATGGAGTACAGAAGCACGATGATTTTCCCTCCCTTTTATCTCAATCATTTGAAATTAACAATTCCATTAAGCAACCTGGTCCGTTCTCCAATTTGACATATATACATGATCGTTTCTATTGCATATAATACTAGATCTTGCTATATGGGACTCCAATTATGTTATTCTCGATACTCATACCAATCTAATATGGAGCATGAAGTTCATAACAGGAACTCAATCCGCATTTAAGACTACCATATTCTAAAAGATATGACATAGATTCTCATAAAAGCAAAGCATTTTACATGAACAGATCAACCATTTTCGAGTAATAAAGCCATTCTAATATTTTTCTACAAAAAAGTTATAAGAAAAAACTTTGGTGCACAAATCTTACACTATAAAACTTTCAGATCTGTGAATCATAAACTCTATGATAACATAAGAAAGAGTAGAGAAGGGTATTAACTAGCGTACTGGTACCCATACATGTTGTAAGGTTAATTGTACTAGCCAAGATAAGGAAAGCCAATCTACAAAGGGAGATATATGTGCAATTTCATTATCTATGTGTGTTATGAGATCTTATGAATTCATAATAGAGCGCCCAAGATATAAATGTAACAGGCATCAAAGTCCTACTCCTTGCACTTAATTATGAGTTGTAGCAGCTAAACATGTATATTTAAGTGATGATGCACCAAAAATAGTATGTGGCAATAATCACACTACCTGACAATAGACATATCAAGGACATTTGTCTTAGAAGCTTGGCTAATCTTTGCCCACACTCCTATAAATTTATGGTTTTGAAGGTAATGAAAGTGTAGGGAGTTTAGATAAAGACAACCTGCTTTTTTTACTCGGAGGAGGAGTTATTCCCTCTAATATGAATAGGTCTCTTCAATATGAATACTATGGTGATCATAGCAATCTCCCTAGGTACCTACTTAATTCCATGACAATACATTTATATGACCGAACTGTTATGCTCAACCATACATATTGACTCGAGAGCATCCTTCCTCTCATTTAAACAATAAATGCATTGATGCGCTTTTGACCAGAGTCATTCTATTATGTTGTTGATCATATATATACTCAAAGGTCATCCTACCCTCTCATACATATCCTTAAAGGACATTGCTAAATGAGTATAGCAAACTTATTTCTTATTACCTTTTTTTATATTGAAATTTATGCCATCCTACGCTCTTTCTCCAAATTAAGCCTTGCAACATGGTCCTTGGAAGCCGCAATGCTCATTTTTTGTATCCAAATCTCCACCCGATCAATACTATTTTTGAGGATTAGGGGACAGATAAATTCATGAGAATATCGAAGGTTGTTATTTCTCCTTTCCCCATCTCGAGGGAGAGAGATATTGTTCAAATCCCCCCCCCTCCAAAAGGCTGCTTCCGGTCTGATGACTAGGGATGAGAAGAGGATGCACAAATGGTGATTGCAGAAGCAATGGCAAAGAGCAAGCAAGCAGGACAGACAGACAGATAGACAGACAGACATGCAGTCAAACAGATAGGCAGGCAGGCAAACAGGCAGACAGACAAACATGAATTGTTACGTCTACGGAGACCACCAAGGTCAATGGACAATGAAATGAACAGGGTCATTAAGCCCAAACCAAACAAGGGGACTAGACCCACAAAACAACAAATAACAAGCATGGGCAGAATAGCCCAAACAATTGAAGAGGGCTCGAAGACTTGAATAGAGCTAAACATGGACTTTTAGATTATCTACGGATAGTCAAACCAGGGGTTAGAAGGCCAGTGTTCTAGAATAATTGATACGCCTCCTCTGTAAACCACGTATTCCTTTTGCAGATGTGCTTCTCTCATCTTGCATAGCTCCACTCTATGGTTACATACCTGAAGAGAGTATAGGTCCTCCTACACAGAGAAAGTAGTCCCTGGAGGCAGTTACCATGTTAACGGACATCTCAGCATCTTGAACCTTATCCAAGAGGCCGGTTGGATGTGAGCCTGGTCAAGGCATTAATGACTAGACATCAAAGAAGATACGAGTTGCTGTGGAGAAATCCTATGAACAGTCATTTGCTCTAAACTGCATTGTTGTTGTTGTTGTTGTTGTTGTTGTTGTTGTTGTTGTTGTTGTTGTTGTTGTTGTTGTTGTTGTTGTTTCCTTGTGAAGCTATGCAGTGTATTATGTTGTAAATATGGTGCTGAGGTGAGGACAACTCCCTCCCCCTTCTAACCCTCCCCTTTTCTCCTAGTGTCTGGTGATGTGATAGCACCAACACTATGTGGCTCTTGTGCTCCTATTCTCCTTGTCTTATTGAAAATTAAGTATATAAATTAATATGATATTTGAATTTGTGAGGACATGTATTATCATATTTTCTATTTTTAGATTCAAGAGTTGCAATTCGGTAAGCGTGGACCTCGGGTACGCCACACCCATGGAATTATTTAAGGATTAAACTTAGCAATTTGGCAATTTTTCAGCACATTTTCAAAAAAGGTTGGCTAAAGTAAATGGACAAACTTGGAAAAAAATTAATGTTAGCTAAAACGGTTTTTGCGCCAATACCAATCTTCGAGCTCTTTGAAACATTTGAAACATTTCCCTAAACCATAGAAAATTCTGGAATAAGTTTCGGCCAGTTTAGCTAAAATAATTCTAAAATAAAAAATATATAATTCCTAGCATACATAAGATAGTTTGAGGCCTAGACTTAACTAACTGGTATGTTTTTAGTATGTTTTCATAAAGAAAGTGACTAAAATAAAGGAAAATAATTGGGAAAATGTATAGTAACTTTAGCTTTGTTCTTCGGGACAATGGTGTAGTGGCAGGACCTTAAACCGCCACACCAGAGGTCATGGGTTCAAACCTAGCCAATATGGGTCTTGTAATGGGGACCTTAAAATTCCATTGCCCCGAGGTAACGGGTCTTGGGATGAATTTTGGTTAGTGTAGCTAAACGTTAGAAAATATGAGAGGAAAAACCTGTAAAGTTTAGCTAATCACAAGATTTTTGTGATTCATTTGAAGAAAGGTTAGCTAAAGTTATTATGGCTAATAAGAAATATTCGATTAATAATTTATTACCGGGTCATACCCAATGGGTGATCCAAGTTCAATTCTTGGATGATGCTTCAAATTTCACACTTGAATATCAGTTTTAATTGCAACTTCATATTAATTATGAATTTAGATGTGACCATAGGGGCAGGGTGTGGTTCATGGTAACTATTTTCTTTTTCTTTTCTTTTTTTCCTTTTTTGACAAATTTTGTTTGTTGCTATCTCTTTATCCTGATTGTACTTAATTATGACATTCTGGGATAGGGACAGTTGCGGGGAAAGCCGCTGCTTCTGCTTCTACTTTTAGGAATTTCTTTTGTTCACGGGTGTTCCTTCCAGTTATGAAGTTTTTGGGTTGCCTGGGGGTAAATCCTTGCTTGCTTGTGTGCTTGGGTTGAAAGAATATTCTAGATTGTACCGTCTGATGTACCGATCAGACGATTTATAAGTTTTGTAAATTGGCGTTAGGTGACGTGAAGCAACAGCCTTGGGCTCCGTTGATCCTTGTTAGCATGTCGTTACGTTGGGATCTGGCTGTCGAGTTGGTTTAAAGATGATCATCACACATATGCAAAAGCCTTATGTTGGAGACGGGTTCCAAGATGATCGTCACACATATGCAAAAGTCTTAAGTTGATGATCGCATATGCAAAAGTCTTATGTTGACGATCATCACACATGTGCAAAAGTCTTATGTTGGAGACTGGTTTTGAGCCAACAATATTTAGTTACAAGTCATTGACTCTTTCCAAATGCACTATCGCCATGATCATAAAGACATGCCAATTGTCTTCATCTACGTTTACCACGTGCCATTCATGTAGAGATGCTAAGTGGCGTACTGCATGCCTGCCAAGTAATGCACAGTCACCTATGCTAGGTAGTAGCCATACACTATTGGACTTCATGCAATAGGGCCTATATATAGAGATTTCAAGGATGACATAACCCTTCCGGTTCAACATCAGTTGTGAACCATTATTGTTCAAATTCTCTTGTACCCTCGCGGTTATGTACGTATTCTTGTGTTCTATATAGATTCTTCAATCTTCTTCTTGAGTATTTCGAGTTCCAAATTGTAGTCTTCTTACTCATTTTGTATGTATAAGGGCAACCCACAGTGTGTTAGCACCTTATTTCTTTTGCTCAGGAGTTATAAGAATAAACCTCCTACAATTGTATTCTTTTTGTGAATCCTGATCTTAGTGCTTTTGTTCCTAGCCTTAGGGCCTTTGTGTATCCTGGCCTTAATGCCTCTATAATATTTAGGCAAAATAGAAGAAATGACTTTAATGACTTTGTTTGATGGTGAATATTACTCAATTTTGATTGCATACAAAGTTCCTCAATGGATGGATGCATATAAATAACGTCTTTCAATGGATTGGAACCACATTCAAGGAAACTAAATTGTTTAATTGTTTGTGATGTTCATGAAAATCAATAAATTGGTACGACAAGTGAAAATTTAGGACGAGTCCATGGTCTTGAGTTCCTTTGAAGATGGTAAATATGGAAGACACTCGCCTTCCCAACCTTATCTACACAATGGCCATGGGTTGACAATGCCTTAAAGCATGCTGGATGGAGTAACAATCCCTTTGGTTCTCTAGATGGAATGTGCAGGAATAGAGATGCATACATGTACACAATAATGAGGACCACAATCACCTAAAGAAGGGCCTGGACATATATTTTCTAAGTAAGCTTTGGGACGCTGGTAAGTACAACCCACTACAAAACCCAGATTGATCCCATGCATGCGAGAGGTCCACAACGATACTTGTTAGCGCATTTGCCCATGAAGAAGCACATATTGATTGAATCCATTTGCACAGTGCACACCGCCTCAGAATCGAAATACGCAAATGGGCCCAGAAAGAGCAAGAAGACATGATCTACTAATGTTGTAAACCGAGCATTAATGAAGATGAGTACTATACTCTTCAAAACTACCTAGGAGCTGCATTACATGTGATTACCGAGTATATATGGTAGGTTGAAGGTCTCTACCACAGGACTAGTTGATCGTACTGGAACCCTGACCTCAAGGCACTGGATTTTTAAGGTCCCCATTACTAGACTGATATTGGTCAGGTTTGAACCCATGACCTCAGGTGTGGCGGTTCGTTTTGTACAATTCTTTCGCTAACCTCTTACAAGGGCATCATTTCCTAGATCTATCTTTTCGAATGTGCCAAAAGAGATGGTAAGATACTCTTATTCACTCCTATTTGCTCTCTTTTTTGTAAAACTTATGTACTTGTATATTTAGCTTGTTAATGCCAATAACAACTCCTTAACAAGTATACACTCTCACCAATACCAATGGTTGTGTAAAAATGTTCCATGAACATTTTATTAAATGCCAATTCAACCTACGATACTTATTCGACTAACCCCATAGGCCTATTGATAACCAGTCTTTTATTTGGTCATCCTAGAGTTTATAGATGTCCCTTTATAGTAGCTAGAGATATTTCCAGTTTTGTGTGCCATGCATTTTGTCTTTTTAAAGCTAATAAGAATAAAATTAGTCTTTCTAGGGAAAGGAAGGAAGCAGAAAGAAAAAAGAGAGAGAAAACAAAAACTAAAAATAAAAAATAAGTGGTCTAGACTTCTACATCTAGCATATACCTAACTATAGATAGGAATACTGTTTAAATTTGTTGGTTCATAAAATCTGGAAATAATTTCTCCTATAGCTGGAGCTGAAGAACTGTGTAGTACTTATATATAGATGGAATTACGAGTTGTCAGAGTTTGAAATGATTAAACTAGACGTCAAGTTTTGAATGTGGAATTGAATTTGTATCTTGTTAGTTATGAAGTCACTTAGAGATATTTCTAACAATGTTTAACGTACTTTCATTTTGTTCTCATTTTCATAACGTTGCTTTGTTGTGCTCTAGGTATCTTCTATCCATTTTTTAATTGCCCTCGGGCTTGTTTGATGGCGAGGGTGGAAATATACTGGTATATCTTGAACAATTGGCATATTTAACATGATCATCAGGTCACCTCTTAATTAACTGCTGTCTCATTTAAGGTATCTTTGCATGTCCTCAACATTTTTTTGGCATTCTGTCCAATGGATTAGAATGCTTTACCTATGGCTAGAAGAAGAACCTAAACTAGGAAGTCTACCTGAGTGCAAGCATGCTACGGTGCGCCACTTTTGAAACCCCCAAAAGACATTACGTGCTCTCAAAATATCGGTTCAAACCTGGCCAATATCGGTCTAGTAATGGGGACCTTAAAATTCCATTGCCCCGAGTTCACGGGTTCAAGTATGATCAATCGGTCCTGTGGTAGAGACCTTAAACTTGCCATATGTAATGGATAATCACATGCAAAGCAGCTCCTAGCATATCTCGCCTAGGTAGTGGATTGGCTTGCATGTGATATGTAGAATAAAGTGAAGTAAAATGTATTCATGATGTGCTGATGAATAGACTGACGTCCTTCAATAAAAGAAATATGTACTTCTTTTTCTTTTGGTTTTAATCAAAATTAATAGAAAGTTTTCACAATAAAAGTCAAGAACCCCGGGGGACTCACCTTCTTAGTAAGGCATATGCCACCTGCGTGTATAGGGTGGTAAAAAAGCCCCCTATATGGCTATTTTTTAGATTAAAAACATCTACTGTACGACATTTGAATATCGGTATAGATATAACCCTTCTTGTTAAGAAACCCCTCTTGTGAATCTTAATCGTAAAGAATTATTTTCAATCTCAAAACAATAAAAGAGTCGTAACATCTTCTGAAGATGATTAAAACTATAAAAGTATTGCACTTGAGTTAAGAAAATCCAATCTTTCTGGGCTTTGCATTCTCTGTGATATAACCCCTCACATTCATGTACGGAAACTCTGAGGAAAAACCATATTTTTTCCTTACGTATACTAATGGGAGAGTCCTAAATTTGAACCCCTTCCAGCCATGCACGTGGCGTGTGGAGGGGCTTATAGGTGACTCCCCCTTGTCAAGAACATGTTAATGCGTAATATTAAGATGATAATGATAATGTTACTAGAGACTTAAATGTGTGCTTCAATGCTTAAAGTTATTACTTGTTTTAACATTACACAAGTTCCCAATATCCAGTGCTTGTTACTGACATTTGTGGTCCCCAAATAATAATATTTTAGCTGGTACACCATAGCACACCCAGCCCTAGTTATCTTTTCGGGTATGTTTGTGGTCCCTAAATGTAACGTTCCTTAACCACCTCGGCCTACCAACTGACCAAAACATCTGATGTTTATGGGAAATCCATCCCACCATCTTATGATGGTGTCAGGAAACACACACCAAGATCTACTCGAGCGGTCTCCCATGGGTCTGCGGTAGAACGGAATCGATCTAGACTACCAGATCGATACTCTTGGAAAGAAGAGCATGCATGCATCACATATGTGGATTGCATGCATTTTTTGAACCATTGGGTTCGCTTTTCATTACATGGGACTTCACTAGCTTCTCATATCATTGTTTCTTCGTCATTTCGGCAGTTGCATTATCTTCTTTTTGATCCTGTGCAGGGGCGGGGCTTTTTCCTGTACGGATTGACCATTCTTGCCTTTTTTCATGTCCTCTAACTTGTTCCATCTTGACCTTGTTATCTAGTTTTGGATGACTTTCGTGTTCGGTCTAAGTTTTTAGGAGTTGAAGTCCTCTTCTTGGTCGGGAGTTTTGATGCAACTTGCGACTCCATCACGAGAATGGAATCGATCCAGACTACCAGATCCATATTCTCGAGAGGGCTAGCAGGCATGCATCGCAGGGTGGATTGTATGCATTTTTTGGGCCACTAGATTCACTTTTTATTAGAGAAGACTTCAACACCTTCTCATGTATAGGTTTTAGTATTTGTGATGCATGTATTAGGATGATGCATGCCTTTGTGATATGGTCTATGGGGTAGGAATAAAGCCTGGAAATGTTTAAACCCTTGGATAACGATTTTCTTGAAGGATCTGCCCCTTTGGTGTGCTGGTTATCACTAGAGTGCTAAAGTGTAACTCTATGGCTTCTTCTATATCATAGGTACTTTGGAAAATTTTCAATAGCCTTGTGATTGTCCAAGCTCCTTGGCAAGGGCCTATCACTAGGGTTTTTTCCCCTCGACATATCTCGTTTACTTTGCCAACTCAATTGTGAGTTGTTTTGTCTTTGTTTTACTGAGTAGCTTGCAATGTACCAAACATGTTGAGATGAATGAATGAGAAAGCCTACATGTTCGGTGGTTTTGGTACATCTTGCAAGTCCATCACTAGAATATTGTCAAGGATTGTCTTGAACTCTCATAGATGCTAAGCAATACATGTGGACAAGTATTTTTCATTAGAAAGTGAGATGAACAATTGCATTTTAGAGTAGCATCTCTTTATACTTACGTCTATCTACTCAATTGATTGGTCTGATGTTTTATTTTGTGGCGATTAGTTTTCCTCGAGGAGACATTTTTTGTTATAAGTGATTTATTCATGTATGTGTCTGTTTGTAAGCTTTTTCTAGATTAATAACATTTTCAAACCTCTAAAAACTATAAATTAAAAACGTTTCCATATTATGCTTTTGACGTTTGGTAGGCTTTTGAGTTTCTCTTGGTGTCCTAGATTCAGTTTCCTAGTAGTTTCTCCCTAGCCCGTCCACAAGGATGTCACACATAAATCAGGAAATTCAAATAGTCTCATACTTATACTTGTTATCTTGTGTTGGCTATAGAACAACTTCAAAGGTTTGGCTTCCATATGCATATATAGGTATTTATTTTTTGCTGCAAGGGCTCATACATGCATTTTTTTGTGTTCTCCACTTCTTACAAGATCTTGTGCAAAAGGAACTTTGGCCTTAAAATAACAATTCATACATGATCATCCTTATTATATTGAGAAAATATAGAACAGGGATAAAAATATTATTTTAATACATTATTTGGAATAGTAACTTAATTCAAGTGTGGGAATATAGTAAATTGGTATAGTCGTATCCCATGATGGATGCACAAAAAACCAGTATCAATAAAATAAGACCAAACATCCTTTTACTTGATGGATGCATCTTTGGATTTCGACTTGAGCCTATGATTAACACATTGAAGGTAGTGCTTATAATTTTAGTATTCGAAGATAGGCTGAAGGATATGCCATCAGCAATATTTTAATGGTAGTCATATGCATGGATGGAGGGTTTAATTCATATTCATATAGGATATCAGAGATTGCATTTAAGTGCGAGTTGGGAGGGAAGAAGCAGTGAAGTTATGTAGTCATTTGAACATTCATGCAGCCTACTACTGGGAATAAGAAAATAATAAATGATGAATGCTGCCAGTAGAGAAAGATTATCAAGATGAATGTGTTGTGATGTTGCATGTTAAAGAAGTAGAGAACACTGATGGGGATGAAAGCGTTGCAACGTTGCATGTTTAATGAACAGCCAACAGGGACTAGACTGACTACCAGTTTTTTGAATGAACATCCAACGGGGACTAGACTGACTACCAGTTTTTTGAAGGGTGGCCAGTAGTGGGAGTGTAGCAGCCACCAGAGCGAGGGAGCAGTGATGCTGTAAGTGAGGTGAACAACGAGCAGGAGCAGATTGATGGCAAAATCAGGAGTTAAGATGGCAAAATCAAGGGGCCAAAGGCTAGGCAACTGCTGATGATACAACTGCTGATGATACATACTGCATGGAAATTAACGACCAACATGGATAGAGTTCGAAGGCAAAAAATTGATAGGCTTGTAGAAGAGACAAATAGTAAGATAGTGACTAGAAGGACCATGCATGGAAAAATAAAGCAAAAGGATAAAAATGTCGAATAGCAAAATACACACTGACAAGGAAAAAATATCTTAATTAAAAAAAGGAAAATAAAAATAACCATGGTTAGGGATTAAAAAATGGGGCTCGTTTAGACAAAGCCGGTTGTTAAGGACATGGCCCACGGGTCTACTTTGGAGCCATGGCGGGCTCTTGTCCTCATCTTTGCCGGACTTAGACATAGCCAAGCTCCAGCCATGCCGCCGGACCCTTCTCTGTTTATTTTCTTTTGGGCCCCTTGCCCCGAAGCATGCTTCCTACAATTTAATGCGGTCCCTAGCCTGCCCCTGTCCATTCTGCCTTGATCTTCGATCTCCATAGCCATAGCCACAATACAAATATACATTTCCTCGAGCTCTTCCTTCCGTAGCTCCGGCAAGGCTTCGATTTTCAAGCTCCAAGGTCAATTTTGCGTCGATTTATTCTAGAAGGCTTTCAGTCAGGACGGTGAGATTCGCCTCCCCTTTGCATTATGATCTTGCAATTAAGAGCTCGGCATGACTGCGCCACTATCCATTCTTATTTCGAAAATGTCTGTTTCAGTCCTTGTTGTGGAATAAACACTATAATGTGGATGCCAATAATGTAGAAATTGATTGATTCTCCTACTAAATGCATTGGAAAACGAAGAACAAGCTGGAAATTGTCAGTTTCTTGCATATAAGGTAGGACATGGTGGTCATCTTCTTCTTCTCAGGCTCAAATATGAATGCTAGAGTGTCAGCTAAGCCGTGTGAGGCATTTCCTCACTAATTTGCACGTGTATTTACTTGTGAGGCCGTTATGAGCATACCCAATGTGATTGATTGCAAAGAAGAGGCTTCTAACATACTGATGAAACGTTTCTTTTTGCAGATTTGTTATTCCGGCAAGATCAGGGGGTTCTGAATGCTTAAAACTTGATCTGGTCAAGAGATGGGCGTTACTAGAGGCCCAAATGTGGGCAATTACTGAGATTTATCAGCCCTAGTCATTACTTCAGCTATTCTAGATCCATATTACCTCTCTAAGATGAACAAAAAGGGTTCAAGCAGAAATGCCCCACTACCGGAGAGGGATTTGCCACGGGGTGTTACCGGAATCTGGCGTTTGTTGGACCTGGATGATACTCCAACTCCCAGAAGATCCTTATCAGATCGAAAGCTTCCTGATGGTAAGTTTTTGCTCATAAATTTATGATTTGGGGGCTCCAAATCTCATTTTGCCTAATTCGCCGGATTATGCATTGGGCAGTGGTCTTATGTGCTTTGCTGGATTGTTATGTTCAGGTCTGGAAGCTCCAAGGAACAGCTTAGACATACCAAGTTGCGCTTATGAATTTCCTCGTTATCGAAATGACAGATATGAAGCCGGCCTTAAACAGGACGACATTCCGGTGCGTTCAAGACGGCATTTTTCTTTTGAGCTAGTCTTCTTCTCTAACATGTGACTAAATTGGTTTTAATGTTCAATGCAGTTTGGTTTCGAAATTCAACTGGGTCCTTTGCCCGACAAAGCTCTGAAAGAGCTACCGAGATCTCGTTCTACTGCTAGAGATGGTGAATCTAAACGTAGATCGCCCAGTGTAGTGGCACGCCTTATGGGCCTTGATTCTTTGCCGGAAGAAATGGACGCATCTAAGAAGCCCTCAGAACGGAAACAGAGCTTCCTTGGAGAACGGCCTCTTCAAGAGTTGAAGCTTTCAAAGAGCATGAGGCAAGATATGCCCCGGAACTCTTTCACCGAAGATGGTGGTGACGTGTTTTTCCGATCAAATTCTTTTCGGGAAACACCCAAAGAGAAAGAGATGCACGAAATGAGGAAGAGTTTTCAGGTAAAGCCAGCATCGCAGTCAACAGAACAGCTCCAGCTAGAGGAAGTAAAGCAACGTCTTCTTGCAAATCAGGTGCAGGCCCTGAAGAAATTTAATGAAGGCAACAAGCATTCTGTTGCAAATGAGAGGGATGACTATGCCAAACTAGCAAATGCTAGGAAAATGCTTCACAGGTCTCAGCAATGTTTAGAAGCTATTGAGATCCTGCAGTCAAACAAGCAATATTTCCCGGGAATTCTAGAAGCCCAAAATTTGTATGACCTCCAGTCCAAAGGTGTAAACGGAATCAAAAGTCCTGGAATAAATGGCAAAGGGCGCGGCAATGAAGTTGAGGCTAAGCAAAACCTGGGCAAAGACTATCCCCGGCAATATCATGATCAACAGGTGCCATCCAAACCAGCAGAAGCGAGATGCTCCTTCGATCGAGAATTTCTTCAACGACCCAAACAAACTGATCAAAGATTCTCATCTGCCTATGATAGAAATGCTGAGAAAAGAGAGCAGCCGCAGAATCCTACTAGAATAGTAGTCCTCAAGCCAAGCCCAACAAAGAGGTCCCAAGCTAAGTCTGGTGTCTCCTCAAACTCCCCACGGTTGCAGGCCATTGTGGGAGATGCGCGCGAAAGACATAGACAAGAGGTTGATGGAAAGAAATTGGATGGGAGATCTGACACTGTTTTTGTCAAGGATTCATATGGAAATGCAGCTACTAATTCAAAAGAAATTGCCAGGGAAATTGCCAGACAGATGAGGGAGAGGATAACAAAGGAGCTTGCTACAAATGCATATTCAAAGCAAGATCAGAGTGCTGCTTTAAATACAATCAGCATGAAACACAAAGCACATCTAGGAAATTCAGGAGCTGAAAATATGGGGTACTTGAGCAGTGATGATGGCTGCACAAGAACATCAAGACGCCCAAGAGACTACCAAATGCACTCTAGTGCCAGTCTACCGAACTCTCCACGTTTGCCTAGATCAGCACAGGGCATTGTCACTAAGGAGGGGAAAACACATCAAAATAGTAAGTCTGGAAGGACAAGCAGGCTTGAAGAAGAACGTGTCAAACCTATTCACTCAAAGGAAAGAAAGTTCATTGGTGGGGAGCATATCCTGCCTAAGTTGGCTTCTCAAGGACAGCATGCTAAGGGCTTCTCATACAGCTCCAACGAGAAATGGGATGAAAAATTACAAGAAGGCGAAAGAAGTACAACAAAGGTGCACACTGATGATAGTAAAGGTAGCTTTTTATCCCTTCCTAGGTCCAGATCTGTTGCAAAAATACAAGAAGACAAACAATCAGGCAGGAGAGTTGTGGATGAACAACAATACATGCCCCTTGCTACAGAAGCTTTTGAAAATGACCTATTTAAAGGCAAATCAGAGAAGACTGTTTATTCAAGCAAAAAGAAAAAGGAAACATGCTCGTCTAGAAAAGCTCAGGTTGTCACAAAGGATGATCCATATGCCTGTGCAACACTCAGAACAAACTGTCTGCAAAAAATTGTTGAGAACGAACAGGATGACAGGCTAGGGTGCTTATCTACTACAGATAGATGCTTTGCAATGCAGCAGGTAGTGTGCATGTCTCCTTTTGTCTCATAAATTATTATGAACATCAAATTAAACGTGTCATTCTAACTAATTTTTGAATGATTATGCAGGATCAGATCGATGACGCATCGACAGACTTGTCGTTGGATGTCTCTGATGTAGAACAAATAGGCAGCATGCCCGACATTATGAGGAAGTCTGAGCAATCTAGTCCAGTATCAATTTTGGACTGTCCGTTTGTAGAGGGCAGTCCAAGTCCAGTGCACTTTGATGAAGTTGCATCAAGCCTTGAAGGTAAATTACTAAAGCTCTCATTTTCTTTGTGCAAATACCAGGAGTGGAAACTAAATCAACTCTCATCAATATTCCTGCAGACTTAAGATTGCGTCTCCAGATGTTGAAATTTGATAACTCTGAAGCGAGGGAATTAAGGGATTCAAGTGATGGATTGGTGCAGAGACACCATGATTCCAATCTTGATAAGAATGCATCATCTTGCCCAGCTTACCCCCCAGTTGCCCTTCAGTCATTTGCTGACAAGCTATCACAGGAAATCCTGGTCTGTCCAGATGGACAACAAGAGAGTTTGGCATATGTAAAGGATCTCCTTGCTGTTGCTGAACTTACCACTGGCACCTGGATAGAGTGGCATTCCCCTGACAGTGCAATTCAACCATATGTCTTCCAGAAGCTAGAGGAGAAATATTCTACCGTGGGAACCTATTTCCCATTGAAGATCACAAGAAACAAACAACACCAAATGCGTGTTACCAAGGGGAAGGGCTATGTGGATGCAACGAATAGACGTCTTCTGTTTGACACAGTCAATGAAATCTTATCAACAAAGTTCCAGCATCATCTTTGCAGCCAAGTATCAGCTAAGCCTATGCCTGCAAGATATGCACTTTTGAAAGATATATGGAGGGAAATCAGAAAATTCAGTGATCAGGGGGTCTTGAGATCTGAACTTTCCTTAGAGAATCTTATAAGTGAAGATTTAACCAATCCTGACACATGGGTAAGTAATGGAGAAGAAATGAAAACTATCGGATGTAAGTTGGAGCAGGTAATCCTCAATAGCTTGATTGAGGAAACAGTTTTCAGCCTTATGATGTAAATTCATACAGAGATATTGCTTATCTGGGGTCATTGACACAAACCACAGAATGATGTAAATTGTAAAAATATGGTGTTCCATCGAACTAGATGTATTGGAGTGTCCAACAAGCCAGATATGCTGTTGGCACTATATATTTAATTTCAAGCTCTTGTTGAAGAAATGAATCAACATGTGTTTGTTAGATTCTATCATGGCAATCTGTTGTACTTCGTATTGAGTTTGAAAACAGATAGTATGCCCAGAAATGTTTTATTAACTTTATTTACAGGATATTATAACTTCGATCTAAGCTTTACTACATGTAAAGTGTACAATGAAAAATTTATTCACCATCTCATAAAGAATAAATATTTAAATCTACATCCTAAAAGTGATGTTCTAGGACAATCTATAAGTGAATAACTTCAATCTATGCTTTAGTACATGTAAAATGTACAATGAAGAATTGATTCACCATCTCATAAAGAATAAATATTTAAATCTACATCCTAAAAGTGATGTTCTAGGACAATCTATAAGGAAGTGATGCTCATCTTCCACTTTCTTTGAGCCACACACGTCATATGGCGAACAATAATCATGTGGCTGCGGAAATATATGCCTTTAGTTTATTTCCAGATCAAGAAAGTTCTCCAATGCTTTTATAAGCTTAGGTGGCCATATTCTAGTGTTTTGTACCCAGTTTCGGTCACGATACCTTCCATCCTGTAAAGACTCTCCATTTACACTTTGTGACAATATGAAATCAGGTTAAGCATGAATAGTTTATACCTCAACTCTTGTCCAGTTATTTTCTGCATCTGCAGTCAACCCCTGAGCATACAATGAGACAGCTAGAGCTGCTCTTACATCTGGAAACTAAGAAGCGAACATAGGAATCATGCTCAGAATGGTTATGGAAAAGTGAGGGTATGCAAATAGTCTCTAATATAACAGTGCACACTCAATTTGGTATAATTTGGTAGCCAAACACGTGCAAGAAGCAGTAACCATCTAAGTAGAATTTTACTATCCTCAGTTCCTTATTATAATTAACCGTTTTGTGATACATTAGATTTAGATATGTCTAAACAAGGCTGCAACAAGATATACTTATGGAAGGTCGTAAAGGCTCGAGAGTTCAGATATTGGCTTGGAGGTAATAATGGTTCAGTTATATTTTTTTGTTAGAGAACAACGTAACTGCTTAACAAAAACCAAAATTCAATTATCAATTGTTGCCTTGTGGATTCAGTACAAATGCTGTGCATGATAACAAAAGCCAGAAAAGGGAGGAACAAAATACCTCCGGGTACTTTCGGAGGATAGATCGGAACAACCGTATCGCTTCCCTCTCTTTGCCAATCTGATAAAGGGACTAATAATTTTCCAAAACCTGGTAATGTCAGTAAGTCACAAAATATTGTGGAAAAACAGAGTTCAAGGGAAGACCAGAGCATAGTTAGCAGCTGCAAAAGAAAACTCTGGTGCTAACTGTACAGCTTGGTTGTAGCTTTCTAATGCATCACTCCATTTTCCTAAGGCTGCCTGCAAGTTAAGAATATATTACTCCCACTTCGATTCCTCCAATTTTAATTTTACTCTGCAGTTTAATAACCAGGATTCAGATATACTGTGCTATCCAAAGATGATGTTAGGTTGTAACAACCAAATACCAACAGACCAAGAAAAATTACCTTGACATTTCCCAGGTTATTCCAGGCAGCAGGATCATTAGGTTGGGCAGAAAGAACTGCATCATAATCAGCCAAGGCTTCATCATACCTTCTCAGCTTTTCCAGTGCCACTCCACGATTTAAAATAGGATCCACCGCATATCTGCAATTCCGGATAGGGTTAAAGCGTTATTTTCCCTTCATGACTTTAAGCCTTATTGTTCTATTTTGCACAGACTAAACTAACATTTTATACAAGTAAACTGAATCATAAAAGCAAGACTTCAAATTAGGTATAAAGTTTCAAATACAGACGGAGCCAGGCCGATTGATCGGTCATAATCTTCTAAAGCTGCTTCTGGTTTTCCCTGAAGTCACAACCAAAGAGCAAGGAAATCAACTCTTTACCTTTAAAATCAAGAAAAGAAAGGGTTATAGATATCAAATGTTCTATGCAGATAGCTTTTGATGTGATTCAGAAATTCCATTCAATGGTATGCCTATTTTTGCATGGCATTTGCAGACTATTAGACTAGGATGCATATAAGAATGTTTTTTTTCTTGTTCATAAATGGATTCAATCCACACACAAACTTGAATCAGTTGAGCAGATCACATTAGTGGCTCTCCTTTGGCTTCTTACTTGTTGGATTTTGTGGAATTAAATAGCTAGGTGTGGGAGTGACAGAAACCTGCAATTTAAATGTGGAAGTTAGGAAACAAGTATCAAGGATTATTTTTTATTGTGTGAGTCATTGGGGACGATTGACCATACTGCGCCAAGGTCATGAACATACTATTTGTAGTGGAGCTTTATAAGAAGGGCTTACTTGACGACTCCGAGCATTTCCTCTATTGCCGTAGGCTCTTGATAATATGTCTGGAACCCATTCAGCATCTAGTGTTCCATATTTCTCAATGATTTCTGTCCACAATTTCTCCTCCTCTTCAACCTGTACTTGATTGTTATAAAAGGAAATCACTAATACAATATGTTCAAAGATAAAAGATGGTTAATCACCGTCTTCACAAGCAATGCCTTCTCAAATGTTGCAGCAGCATCTCTAAGACGTTTATCATTTGCGTCAAATGCACGAGTAGGAACCTTTGTCAAATCCACCTTAGCTGGAAACCAGGCATAGGATGGACTTGGATATAGAGAGAAAAACGAGCAGAGTAGGGGCATGCTGCATATCCATCTTCGTCCTTTGCTCGAATTACAATCCTGTAGCTGCTCTTGATTCTGTTCAGACATGAGGACCCCTCTTACAAATATTCTAAGCAGCGATTTCTAGCCTATTCGATCAATCTTATGTTGAAAATAAGTAGCTTACCAGACCGGATTGAGCAATCTTAATGGCATATACCCGAATGCGCGTTGAGTATGTCGGGACAAGCGGTCGAGAGACTACATGTATGTCGAGAATTGGGGACAAACGGCCACAAGAACCAAGCCAAGCCACCATACTCACCTTGCTCATTGATAAGGTTGAATCAATGTATACTTAGTTCCATAGAGACTTAATAAAAAGGGATCATTACCGAGGTTGGCTTTACAGCTAGATAGATAGATTGATCATGCCAAGGTTGGCTTTCAAGCAAGATAGATAAATAGATACATAGTTTAACTATTTTGCATAGAAATTTGCAAGATTTTTCATCATTGATATCAAATATATTTCTCATCCTATATGTTCATGTAGCCCATTGATGGTGATGTCAATAATCATGTCGTACTCGCCTCAAAAAATGACGCGCCGCAATGTCCTCCGGGACGGGCATTACCTAGTTCGAACCATTACATTCAACACAATTTTAGTTCACACAAACCATTACATTCAATACTTTTAAATAAAACTCCCCCTAAAACCCCCTTTGGTATGGGTGCATATTCACACAAGGGGTGACTCCGGGCAACGAGAGCTGTTGGATGGGCATATTCATGAGTTATGCCTTGATTTGGACTGTAGATAGCGATCCTCGTTTATGGGATATGCTCGTACAAGTTTTTTTATACTATATAGCGAGACTTGCAGAATACTATAAGGTTTGGGGCAATACACTAAATGTTGTTGATTATACATGTATTATATTGTTTTAGAGGGGATAAAAGGGGCTCTTGCTGCCCTACATCACCCCCATATTAATATGCACCCAAGGCAAAGGGGGTTTTAGAGGGAGTTTTATTTGAAAGTGTTGAATGTAATGGTTTGCGTGAACTAAAACAAATTTTGGCCCTTTTGGGGCCTTGGAAAAGGTATTCCACATGCTAAAATAGATCCAACGACAATAAAAGCATACATATGACATTGGAAAACACACATACAAGAGGACAAAGCATGATAGGAGATGCCAAAACATGGTTTCGTTCCACTAGTAGATGTAGTTTGTTGAAATATAAAGATGGCAAGAAATTTATATCCAATTTAACATTGAGCTATGAGTATATGAGGCAACATCAGTAACACGTCTATGAGGCAATATCAGTAATGTGTCTTAAGGGATTTGAACCCATTCTATTCTAATTGGAAAGCCTCGAAACGTCCTAGTTAAAGTGGCATTGAGTTAATATAAATAGAATGCTCCACTTTTATTATCCACCAAATTTGAAAACTAACCCTTTTGCTTTAAGCAAATGCAAGCTGCAACATTATGTTCCTATTTTAACAATGGCCTGCAACTGGAAGCATGACTAGAGCAGTTCTGTACGATGTCCCACTCAACCTCTGGATCGTAATTGTTACGGAATAAGTGGCCCAATTGAGCTCTAACATCCCTCTCAAAAGAAGATGCTGCATCAACATGCCGAGGATGCACGTAACACGATGGCACGTGTGTAAAATATGGGATCCACAAAAACATTTCGTCTACGATCCTCATCAGACAACAAGTGTCTGATGATGAAAGCAAACAAATTTGAAAAGTGACAAAAATACTATGATAAAATAACAAGTTCAAATAGCGAGGCACTCACATGATATACGCACGCATGTGCCAATCTCCCAACCATCCATCGTATACCCTATCCAAGAAATTTGTGGTCAACTCAAAAGAAGATTGTGGACAAAGGGGTGACTTGATCCAAGCTCCGAAACTCGCCCGTAGATCTCTCTGCACGACATGATGAATATATCCATGAGCTTCCCACTCATATCCTATGGCAATATCACGTGCAATACGCCAGAACCAACGTCGTGGTCTAAAATCAACCTTAAAGCCTCAACCAAGTGGGTGCTCATGCCTGCTGGCCTCTCTAGGAAGCCCATTAAAGGGGCACAAAGACCTAACTCATATAAAAAGCTCCTTGATGTGCCTGTGGGAGGATCCCATATCCAGCGGCTCTATTAAACACCCACCCATCTAGTGATAATTGTGCCCAATCCCGTGCTGATGGAGGATATGGTGTCATTACTCTCGCTATCTCGATATGCTGCGCATCTACCTCTCCTTACTCTAGATCACCTATTCCTCTACCTCTGCCTTTGCCTCTACCACGACTCCTGCCTCTGCCCCTCCCTCTACCTCTCCCTCTCCCTCTACTCCTGCCCCTGCCCCAGCCCCTTCCACTGCCACTGGGTATATCTGGAACCCCTAACACACTTGCTGTATTGCCTCAAGTGAATGTGCTCTACCCTGAGCATGTCCCATGCCATGCCTGGGTGCAAGTACACCAAGTGAATCATCTGATCCACTAGGACCAGTAAGCATCGGTGTAACCAAACTAGGCACCACTGGGCGTGGAAGATATGGCATAAAATTTGGCAAGGGTAGAGGATGGCTCATTATAGTAGATGAAATGTCACTAAATGACAAAGTAGTGTTTGGAACAGAACCAGCCACTATAGGAAGACGAGGAAATGAAGGAAAGGTTCCTGACACGCATGTAAAACTAGAAGTGGTAGGACGGGAGGTGGGAGGCAACTTGAGAATATAGCTAATGTTTGTAGAAAAGTAGAAACAATGGAATGTGAGTTGGGATGCAGTGGAAATGTGGGAATGGGGACTGACATTGCTACGGACATAGGAGCAGTGGGATTGGATAGGGGAGCAATGCTATGGATAGGCACCCTCCCAATGTAAAGATCCACATCAATAGATGTACATGAGATGAATGAAGTACTATGACTTACAGATGTGTTGCCAAGTGTACGTGAGGGGGGCATATAATCTCTCTCATCCTCCATATAAGACGAAGTGGAGGGACAAGCAAGTACTAGCTATAAAGTGGAAGGACAAGCAAGTCCTAGTTGTGATGCATAATCTGTCGTAGCTCCTGCCTTCTATATGCCATGTATGTCTGGAAAACGATGTCTAGGGCCCACACAACCCTCCTCAATCGTGCCCTCTGTCACTGCATGACCTGAGTTTACTCTACCATCAACTACAAAATCTGTAGCTATCTGGATATCCTCACCCTCCTCAATTCTGTCGTTTGCTACCACTGTGTGTAATGAGTCTACTAGACGATCAGGTGGAACATCCTCAGCCACCTCAAGTTCCTCATCCTCCTCAACATGCTCATGCCCATGTCTCCCAATGACCCTAGCCTCTGTCTCTCTGGCTACGCATCTTTGCCGTAGCTGCATGAGCTGCATGCACATCTAATAGCCTTTGTACTAGGTCATCCATCCACTGGTCCCTTCCTTGCGGAGCAACCCGTGCTAGCTCTAATGGTGGCAATGTCTGTTCCATCTTACTCCGCTCTACAGTCATCCTTGTGCATGCTCTGGCCCTATACTTCCTCTTCTACTGGCTAATCAAGTAATCTGCCTTGCCACATTGCTCTTGTCCATGCATGCGGCTCTTCTCCCTTCGTTTTTCCCATGTAGCATTATCCTCTGGGGCAATCTCCTGCCTCTTATGTGCACCTCATGCACGAGGAATTCAAAGGTATTGAGTGCCACCCCCTGCATCATCATCCCCAAATACCTATGATCCCTCTGATGAAGAGCCACCCCCTCCATCATCATCCCCAAATACCTCGTCCCCTCACGATAATGGGTATGAGTGCATCCATCAGCTATGCAAAACAACCTCTCCTGAGATGTGGCAGGCTATCCATAGATTGTGGTCGTCAGATGACGTATTTTTCTACAACCCGTTATGCATCTCCCTAATGCATCTCCCTAATCAATTGGTCTCCGTGGACAATAAATAATCTATTCTATTTCTAATGCAAACAGAGCTTATCCCCCATGTAGCGCTTCCTCTGTAGCCTCCTCCATGATAAAATGCTAGGAAAATAATATGCTTTAGTCACTACAAAACATAATCAAACAATCGTAAACAAATTCTATTTAGCACTATACAACTATGCAATTAAACAATTGATGATACACAATTGGGCTATGAGATGATCTATTTGTTCTTCTCACCCTAATGCAAACCTAAGTTTTGGCCCCTTCTGTCTAACTAGATTAGTCAATCTAGCTAAGCTAATTAAATTACCAAGGTAAAGTTCTTAAATATGTGTTTAAGGGGGCTCAGATTCAATAATAAGCTAATGCTTTTCAATCATGTGCTTAAAGGTTCTTAAATGTGTGTTTGTGAGGGGCGGGATACAAGAACCCGGTATTCCTATTCGGGTGAAAGTAAACTAGGGTATACATGAATCGGGATGTACCAAAGTACCCACCCTAGGTGCTCAAAATGAGCATATTACTCAAACCTCATGCCCATACTTAACTTTAAAAGTTCCTTCTAACATGCTTCCAACATTGATCTCAATCATGAGGAATTTAATTTTAATAAATCGTGAGCTTTAGGTACTTTAAAATA
>JAANSK020098795.1:0-16126 GCA_011763485.2 Isoetes engelmannii | reverse complement strand
GGCTCTTTCATGTGCCTACACAGTTAATGAGACACATACATTTTGTAATGCTTATTGCTGATTAATAAACTCTTTGCCTTCGTCCTTCCAAAAAAAAAAAATAAAAAAAAAAAAAATTAAATTCTGTGAGCCAAAAACAAGGAAAAATAGGACTGAAAAAAAAAAGGAGCATAAAATGATATATGATTATATATGTTTCGATAGCAATTACCCCTCCTTTAAAAAAACTAGCAAAAAGGCAGGCTTAGGGCAAAGATCGGTTGTTCACACTTGAAACAACGAAAGAATCATGCATAAAAAAATCATGCAACATGTGGTTATAAACAAAGTAGATTAGTTCAAGTTCTACTACGTTTGGTAGACTCTGCTCCTGGATTCTGCAAAAAAAACAACAATTTATTCGTCCCTTTTGAGCCCTCCATTATTTGGCATGATCAAAGTGACAGCCCTCTTCAAAGACATGTCTGCATCCGCAAGGATTTGTCTCCATGTTACAAAAGCTAATGTAAATGTTTTTAACATATCCATAGATGCTTTACAATTGTATATGAAAGCAAGACCTGATATAGATGGAAGAATGGAGATCAAGAATGGAGTTTATACATAGAATTATAGCACAAAACTATATTTTCATACAAGAATTTTGCACCCGTGGGGACACAACTTTGGCAATCATATCAAGGCAACGATTTGCATATTTCACGATTAGAGAGGGAAGATCATAGAGCATTAACACTTGACGTCTTTGGTTCAGACACAGTAAAGTTCACTTTGTTAATTGCCAATATACTCCAATTTGCTTCACTTACGATTTTGAGTTTCACAACTTTGATATATTTGATTTTCACTATTATATATTTTGGCAACTCAAGGACGAAAAGTTATGGCCCATACAGAGTCAATAGCTGCTAGAGGTTCTCGGTTGAGTCCTAATCAAGAAGCAATATTCATTATCCTTAATTGATCAAAAACCTGAGTACTCAGCTAAATACCCAAAGAAAAGTGTGGCATAAACTCCAAACATGATGGTACTATATGAAATTTAATGGTAAACATCCAAGCTTCCAACATCTTCCATAAACATCTTCTGAAAGGAAGAAGCATTGGCTACATCTCCATGGACATTGCACCCTGTTCTATCAAACACCTAAGCCACATGATTCATCAAGAAACCATAAATCAATGACCTTCGTCAACTTCTTACTGACTACTTCTTACTGACTGTAACATATACTAATTGAAAAACGCACATGCTAGTTTCAATAACTTAGTGCTCATTCCTAATTGCAGAGATCTGATAGAGACGAGATAAATATTACCTGTCTTTTATGTTCATGTCCGTTCTTTGAGGCAACATAAACCTTATCTGTCCCTTCTGTTGATGTCCAATATGTCACTTCAAATAAAGGTCTCCTGAATGCCATGCAATTTATTTATCCATGTAAAGATTTCGCTAAATTATTGGACCCATGATGGCACATCAGATAAACAACTGCATGCGCTAAGAATTATGGCAATGGTTAGAATGAATCATAAATGCACAGAAAAAGACCTAAGGAAAATACAGGAACACCAAAACACATGTGCCTTTTTGAAATGATGTCATGCAAGGAAAATTATGTCATGATTCAGTAAAATCCTCATCATTGCCTTGTACACTTAACAAAGATGATAGTTTGACGAAATTTTAGATCATTCAGCATTGTTCAGGACTGTTCTCAGTGATTGCCTTAAGCTCATGATGAGTTCTCCAAGGATTTTGATATGGCAAAATCGTAGGTGGAAATTTGGTGAAGTTTGAAGGGATCATTCTCCATGTACAGAAGCCTGATTTGTGCAATTAAAAGTCCTAAACTTATCAGCTCAAAGTCTAGTTTCCAAATCAATTAGAATCAGCCAATTCCGATGAGTAGAACTCAAGATATTGCATTCTAAATGCAAGTACCTATTTCTGGACAGTTTTGTGAAACTTGCAGACATCTAAAAAATTAAGCCTATGACTAAAAACAGTTGATACTTTCAGTTGCAATAGTGAGGTCAGCATACCATCTAACTTTGAATGCAGACAATGGAGCAACACTATGTTGTTTGCCCAATGTTTCAGGATGAAAGGCTCTGTTTAAATGCTTGTGTGTTGCATGGAGGCAGACTTAAACAGTCATGCCTTCAAGAAAGTTATGCAGGATATGCGTTGTGATGAGCAAGAGCTAGAATGAAAAATAAAAGGATTAGCATTCTTTTGCATTTAAAATGCAGCTACATGCTGCCTGTTACAGGGCAGCAAAGCTCCAAGAGCAAAAGCAGTATTTTTAAATATATCTAGTCCAGATGTCATATCCTGGACTGCCATGATTGCTTCCCAGGCAATTGATGATAATGGTAATGGCCAGCATTCCATTCAACCTTTTACTGAGCCACTACTAGAGCATTATGGTTGCATCAGGACAATATATTGTGCTCTGCAAATAGACTTGTGCATCAGGACAATATTGTGCAACATTAAATTTCAAATTTGTCAGTAGCAAGGGATGATTGGCATCTATTTCACAAGCGCCGTTAGAAGTAACAAACACCTCACTAATTAGGCCAGCGAAGGACTCTATAAGCAACTAACATTTTAAAGGATCTTCTGCTGCAATCAAGTCTGATATTTTAAATTTCATGTGGTTTAGGGTAAGCGTCCAGCTTGTTTTGCATATGCATAAATCTAGATTATCTTTTACTTAATTTTCATGTTCCACATATAACTACAGAAATAGAAGTTATAGGAAATAAGCTTACTCGGAACCGTGGAGCTGGATCAATACCCGTGAGCATGCATCTGACACCAACGAACAAGACAGAATCCGCCCCCTTATAACTTCGAAAATACAGATCCGAGGTGAAATCGCATAAGGCAAACTCCAAGATACCAGAGAGTCGAGGCGACTTGGAGCTCCACTGAATCGGATATGGTCGGAGAAGGGAGATGGATTTTTCAGAGAATTTATAATTTTCAAGACCGTCGGATTCGAAAATAGAAGATCTGACGGCCGGTATCACTTTCGGTTGATGTGTCATGACACGTGGATAAGCTAGAATTCAAGCATTGAGGTGACCTCGGGTTAGGCAAGCCTGCTAAAAAGAAAAAAAAAAAAAAAAAAAAACACTCTATTAATCAGCAGAAATTACAAAGTATAAACGGACAACAAAGAAAAGGCTAGCTAGAGCATAGCGAGCCACCATAATGCAATATATTAAAAATACAATTGGAGTTCAAGGTTTCTTGAATAACAACGAACTTTTACGTAGTGTTTCAAAATATGGTTCTTCACTTCATTGTCTTTTGATGAGCAAATATATGCCTTGACAATGCATTGATTAGCATCGCAAGGACTTGAGGATTATGATTAGTTCTCATTGATAAGGAATACATGATCATAGTCCTATAGTTCTCATTGATGGCGGGTTTGGGACTAGGACTAGGACTAGGATTAGGAATTGATTGGTTTTTCCCGTCCATGGAGACAAAAAAAGGGGTTAGTTTATATAGTTAGGGCTAAGTTTTAGGTTTACTATATCAAAAGGCTGGGGGGTTGTGACATGTAACTCGTGGATCGAGCAGACAATCATTCATCACATCACTGATGTTTCATTTGCTTATTTGCTGTCAAAATTGGTTTCCTTCAGATATATATTCATGACTTTGTATCAAGTTGGTAAATTTACATATTTCAAGCTTGAAGACAATTTCAAATGATTGAGTTGCTAAATTCTAGTTAGGGAAATGCTAAAACTCATCCATAAGTCCTAAGATACACTCAAAATTTGTACCGTATAATTTCTCAACCATACACTCATCATAAATGCGTAATCGCATTTCTAGATTTCGTGGTTGTTTATTCCATGAATTATTTAACACAATGACCACAAAGGAAACTATGATGGATCACATGAATTCTTAGGCATCAATGTTTTCACTACATATAACATATGAAAACAAAAGACTATTTTCCCTCCCACATCCTTTTTCAACTCAATTTCTACTTACAAAATATTGGCTTGCTCATGAACCGTTTATTTAATGAACGACTTGTACACTGATCCTATCTAGGACGAGAAAAAAAATTTCAATTCAATTCAATTTATACTTACAAAATATTGGCTTTCTCATAAACCGTTTGTTTAATGAACCACTTACTTATACACTGATCCTATCTAAGATGATAAAAACAAATTCAATTCAATTCAATTTGTACTTACAAAACATTGGCTTGCTCATAAACCGTTTATTTAATGAATCACTTATACATCGATCCTATCTAGGACAAATTTGACAACAAAGACAAACACGAGGTGATAAACATCAACTCACTACTAGAACGTTTGACGTTGCCAAAGACCCGTTTACTAATGACCACGTAAAACACAAAATCAACTATGCGCTGCATGATACGTCCATCAACCTTATGATACATTTCTTAAAAGTGTAAAGCATCTCCATGGAGGGTGAAATTAAATGCACAACTTATGTTAGCAACCTACAAAAGATACCCAAGCATAATTGTTTTTGGTGTCATGCTTTCATATTGTTGTCTTTTTTTTATGTTTTTATATTTTTGCATTTATAGTTCCATCTTTCGTGTTTTGTTGTGTGTTTTTTTTTTTTTTTTTTTTTTTTCTTTTTTAATTTGGCTCAAATAGCTTGATCATCCTAGGCCATTGATAGGACGACGATTCTTTACCTCCCTTTCTCTCTTTAATTACTATTTTCAATATAAAACTTATATTACGATGTTGAAAATTGGAAGAAGATCATTCATACAATTTGCTCAAAAACTATTGGAGCAATTAAACTTTCCGTCAAGTTGTGGGAAACAATATCTCGTCACGTGAAGAAAGCAAATAATAGTGGAACATGACATGGGGCCTCCCTACAGAACCCAAACTCAGCAAGCTGGAATCTAACAACATACATGTGTTGGCAGTTAAGTGAAGGTTGTGTATGGACACGTTAAGTTGGAAAAAAGCAGAATAGACAGGAATGGAAATAGGGAGGATGGAAGAACATTAACATGACCGAAGAGCTTGAGGGGATTGAAGGATTAAAGGAAGCCTGGAAAGCGACAGGACAACAGACGATGGGCGAAGTCCAATTGGGTGTGCTAGTGGACATGTTGGATAGGTCGAGGCGACAACATCTGAGTGCAAGTGGGGATTGAGGATCGGGGCGCAAGGGAAACGTTATCGACCATTGGACCACTAAGAAATGTTATCATGGACCATTGGAAATTGAGGATGTAGTTGTCAAAGAGTTCTAGTTCAACAATACACACAACAACAACTCACTAAACACTAAGAAATTAAAAAAAAAAAAAAGGAAAAGAAGAATAGAATTGAAGAAAATAATATTTTTATCGTCCACGGAGGTCAACATATTTTTATCGGCCATGGAGGTCAATATATTTTTATCTTCCACAGAGGTCAATTGGCCTATGGGACCTGTACAAAGAGAAACAGCAAACGATTACGGCCCGAGTGAACCAAAACAAAAATAATTCAGAATGTGCTAAATAGTGGAGGGGCCTCCCCCCATTTTTGCGGCACGCAAAGACCTTCTTTTCCGGTATCCAGCTTGCCACCGGCGGCGCCTGTTTCCCATGCTGCTCTAATCTACGGTTCACAAGTTTCCACGTGGCGAGCTTGTCAACCATCCACCACTTTTCAGATCGCGTGTTGCTTGCGCATATCCCACGGCCGAGATTTTCTCATCCAAGCAATTGGAGCCAATCCACTTTCTCACACGTGTCGTCAACGGCGCCCAGTGAACGTGAAGACATCTCTACCCTCTGCAACATGCGTTAGCACCTGAGCAGGATTGGACGGCCCTAATTGGATCGCGTAAGTGGATCGGTTAGTTTCAGCCGTTCATCCCTCGTGGCAAGCGTTTAGTATGCTGTTCGATCCCCTTGGCTGCCGGAGGTAGACGCTGTGCACCATAGCTTCTGATTGTCAAGCTCACTCTTATGAGGAAGATGAATCAAAGATCTATATCTCTGAAGTGCTATAGCTACAAATCATGCTTCTGTGACAAAAACCCTGCATTTTGATACCATTGTGAGAAATCCTTAATACAAAGAATATCAGGTAATGCGGCTAGCCAGTGGTTATGGAACATACTTGTCTGATGGATACTGGAGCTGCCCAGACCATGATAGACCATTTTATTCTGGCGAATGGGCTCTAGACTTGGCTGTAAATGGTGTATCCTATGAGTTTGAGAGTGATTTATGTTTCGAGAAGAGATCGGGCACGTAATGCACTGGGCAGAGAGACGGGATGGCGGCTATCGTGCTTGGAGTTGGATGATGAACTAAGCGCTGCCCCTCTGGAAGCGATTTTCAAGGCAAGAGAAAAAGGGACTCTAACAGAACCACAGAAGAATTGGGCTTTTGGGGAGGCCTTGCTTTGGAAATATTCAAAAAATCTACCAGTTGATGTGTTTCGAAGTCCTTCATTTCCAGTTTAACAGTGGATTGGTATAGCCCACATGATTTGAGACAACATTCAGGTCATACGGCACACTACAGCTACTAATAATCGGTATTTTAGAACTTCAACCTGCCGTCAAGCTCCTGCTATCATTTAGAAAAGGGCATCTAGATAGATTTGTTGCATTGACCATTTTTTGCATCAAAGAGATCTTGCTTATTCCAACACAAGCATGCCAGTTCTAATGGAATCCAACTCGTCCATGTATATGTTTCTTCATTCGACAAGACACAAATGAGTTTGTTAAAATTGGATCAAATCTCACGAAATGCAAAAGCTTGTTGAATTATGCTATAAAATTGGCATTTTGTAAACGATTCACAATAGGGTTAGCAGCATCTGTAACTTAAGCTTGGTAGATTTTTTTTTTTTTTTTTTTTTTTTTTTCATATATGGCCACTGCACTGATCTCTGAAATTCCGCTGCATTCTAATTTTCTGGTTTTCACTTGGCTCGTTGTTTTCCTTGAATCCTCTTTTATACTTTGATTCTCTTTCCTGCAGCATAGAAAAATTATTGAAGGCTACCATATTTTGCGGTATTCAGCCTTTAAATGTTAAGGTTTCTTTAAATTGTTCACATTCAAGATACAGCTAGACTTTAGCTAATGAAGACTTCAGCCATGGAAGCACACATCCACTGGCAGCAGATGAAGTGCAGACAATTTCAGCACTTGTCTCAACATGTTGTATAGTTTTCTTGGAAAAATGTGTCAGGTTCCATTACAGAAGAGTTTAAGACATCCTATGGATGCAAAGAGAAGTTCTCAGAGCAAGGTTGTTTCTTCAAATGCCAGGACTTCCCACCAGCCGTCTTCCAGAAGGCAAGCAATAAAATGGTGGGGTGCCTCACAAGGCACGACTAAGCCTTCATCAACCAAAACAAAGGGCTATAATGAACTTTTGCACCCCTGGTATTCGTGGTTTTTTACCCTTTGGGTCCTAATTGCATTTTGTGGCTCCACCTGGCTTTATTCTTCATTGAATGCTGATATAGTGGAACGCCGGAAAGAACATCTTGCAAATATGTGTGAGGAACGTGCTTGGATGTTGCAAGATCAGTTCCTTGCGAGCATGAACCATGTCCGAGCTCTCACTGCTATTGTAACAACTTTTCATCTTGGCAGGCAACCATCGGCTCTGGACCAGGTTAATATTATTTAGGTTTAGGTTTTAGTAAATGTTAGTCTCTGTTTTGCTTATTCCTCTTGTAAGGAGCCTAAATATAATGTTGACTTGTTGACCTTATTAGGATACGTTTGCTGCATATACGGCAAGGACAGCTTTTGAGAGGCCACTGATGAGCGGTGTAGCTTATGCTCAGCGGGTTCTTCATTCAGAGCGAGATTTGTTTGAAAAAGAACATGGTCTGATTATTAAAAACATGTTAACCAAAGAAAGGCAAACTCCACAAGATGAATATGCCCCTACTGTGCTGACACAGGATACATTGTCACATTTGGATTCCATAGACATGATGTCTGGAGAGGTTGTTCTTCTAGACATATTTGAGCTCTGTTTCATTGCATATTTGCAGGATATGATATTCTTGCAGATAAAGTAAATTTCCCTATTAATATGGTCCAGTTAATATGCAGGAAGACAGAGAGAACATTCTAAGGGCTAGATCATGTGGAAAAGGTGTTTTGACATCTCCTTTCAATCTTCTTCAGTCTCACCACCTGGGCATAGTTGTTACTTTCACGGTTTATAAGACAGAGCTGCCACCAGATGCTACACCAGAAGAACATATTGAAGCCACTGCAGGGTATCCTTGGCAATCTCATCATATATTTCATTTGGAAGTCAAATTCCCCTTTATGAATCCTTACACATGTTTTCAAAATTTGCAGATATGTGGGTGGGGCATTTGATTTTGAATCGCTTGTAGAAAACCTGATACGCCAACTTGCTGGAAGTCATGCAATCATTGTTAACGTGTATGACGTCACTAATAAGTCAAAACCAGCTATTATGTACGGGCCTGAAGTTTCAGAAAGAAATCAGGCCCATATTAGTAGGTTGGATTTTGGAGATCCTTATCGCAAGTATGAAATGCGTTGCAGGTAACATACAAGACACTTTGTTGATGACTATCTTTTATCCCTCAACTGCTTGAAAACAATCCTGATATTTTTGAATGCTCAGGTTTTATAACCGGCCTCCGATTCCATGGTCAGCAATAATGGCTGCAATTGGCACTTTTGTAATCTGTGTATTGGTAGGTTACATCATCTATGCAGCAGGAAATCGTGTCGCAAAGGTTGAAGAAGATTATCGTTGTATGGAGAATCTTAAAGTTCGTGCAGAAGCTGCGGGTACTGCTAAATCACAGGTTGGCAAATGCAATATTCCCGTTTCTGTTAGTAGCTGTGTTTGTAGGTAGTTGTTCTAAGACTGTTTTCTGCCTTGTTATAGTTTCTAGCAACTGTGTCTCATGAAATACGCACTCCAATGAATGGGGTTCTTGGTAAGTACAAGTTGTATTATAATCTGTGATTAACCTGCCCTGCATAAAATAGCATGCTGATAAGCAATGGTTCTAGATTGCTTGCAATAGTTCATGAGTTGTGTATTGTACTGTGGAACAGGAATGCTTCAGATGCTAATAG
Organism: Isoetes engelmannii; assembly: GCA_011763485.2. Lineage (NCBI taxonomy): Eukaryota > Viridiplantae > Streptophyta > Lycopodiopsida > Isoetales > Isoetaceae > Isoetes > Isoetes engelmannii. The sequence continues at coordinate 6,984 of JAANSK020098795.1, read as the reverse complement.
ATACGGATTTGGATGCGACTCAGCGTGATTATGCACGGACAGCCCATGAAAGTGGAAAACAGCTAATTAAACTTATAAATGAAGTGCTTGACCAGGCTAAAATTGAATCTGGACGTATGGAATTAGAAACAGTTCCTTTTGACTTGCGTGCTGTGCTCGATGACATTTTATCGTTGTTCTCAGCAGAAATAAAAGACAGGGGGATTGAGGTGAGCTAATTGAATGTGGCAGTGGCATATAATTCTTTGAATCAAATTTTCATCTGCTTACATTCATGCAACTACAATGTGAGCAGTTAGCGGTATTTGTGTCTGAGAAAGTGCCTGATGTTCTTGTCGGCGACCCTGTACGCCTACATCAGATAATAACCAATTTGGTCGGGAATTGTGTAAAGGTGAGATACTTCTCTGATATTTATAAGCAGTGACATAACCATTATATTACAACTCAAAGAGGATTCACTAACACTTCATTATATTATGCCACAGTTTACAGGACGGGGACACATTTTTGTCTGTGTACATTTGGCAGAGGACAATTTTACGACAGCCAATGGTGACATTGAGCAACTCAATGACGCAGATTCCCAAAGGGCTCCAGTGTTATGTGATACACTAAGTGGATATGAGACAGCGGACGGAAGGCACAGTTGGGAAAATTTTAAATCTTTGGTTGTCCATGAGAATGCCCCAGCTGTAGGAGCTACAAATAAAAAATGTTTTGAGCTGACAGATATTGTAAATCTTGTGTTTAGCGTTGAGGACACAGGAATTGGGATCTCATTCCCAGCACAGGAACGTGTGTTCACACCATTTATGCAGGCGGACAGTTCAACATCGAGAAACTATGGTGGTACAGGAATAGGTTTGAGCATCAGCAAATGTCTAGTTGAGCTAATGGAAGGTGAAATACGTTTTGTTAGTCGACCAGGTGTGGGCACAACGTTTACATTCACTGTTCCGTTCAAGATTGGAGAAAAGGGCATGATAAAATCTTCAAAGTTTTCTCAGGGAACACAATCAGAACCAAAGCCATGTATAACAAAGTTTAGAAACATTAAAGCTTTGGTGGTGGATGGAAAGCCAGTACGGTCTCAAGTAACCTGTTATCATTTGCAAAGACTTGGAGTGCAGGTACAGATAGCTAACAATTTACATTCAGCCATATCTATTGCAGCGGGATTGCCTGATGGCATTAAGAGGTAATTTTTTGTCACCATTTCTTTAGTATAAGTAGGTCGCTTTTGTTATAATTGACAGCATTTTTTTTTTCTATCAGTGTTAATGGGGCTGTTGATATGGTCTTTGTCGAGAAAGATGCATGGAGTTCAGGATCTGGTCTTATGTTTCCAAAGTATGTACGTGAAGCCAAACAAAAGCATGGTCAGCCACCGAGCATGCCAAAAGTTATACTTCTTGCAATGTCCAACAACGATGACGAGTCAAACAAGGCCAAGGAAGCTGGATTTGTGGATGTGGTTGTTAAACCTCTTCGTGCTAGCAATTTAGCTCTTTGTTTACAGTTGGCATCTGGTTTTGGAAACAAGAAGCTTGGAAGGGTTCAAGAGGGGACTGGGCTTCTTCATAGTTTATTGGCCGAAAAGTGGATCTTGGTAGTAGATGATAATAGAGTGAACCGACGTGTAGCTGCAGGCGCTCTAAAAAAATATGGAGCTCAAGTAGAGTGCGCTGAAAGTGGGAAGGCTGCAATTGCAATGCTTCAACCACCCCATAAATTCGACGCGTGTTTCATGGACGTCCAAATGCCAGAGATGGACGGGTAAGTTTCTTATACTTGGTACCTTTTTCCCATGTAGTACTCAAGGAAACATATAGTCCTAATTTTTCACTTCATTTTTAAACACTGGCAAGACTGCTGATTTTCAACGTATCCATAGGGCCCCACCAGTTATATGCCAAGTTTGTGGTTCAGCTAGTTTTTCCCTAGAAATCTCTTCTTATGAGGAATAAATTAAACTGGTATCTTGTGGGGCGACAATATTTGATAGATGCTTTAGATGTTAGGCAGAAGGTTAAGGTTGATCTAAAATTAGGACAGGGTGTGTGAGGTCAGTGGAAGGATGTTAATGTCGATTGCGGCTCGAGATGAAGTGACAAGTGGTCAATTTGGCGGAAAAAGGACATTCACATATTTCTCATTTTTAGACTTCTAATGCATGCATCCATTAAGGGCACCCATGAACTAGATGATCCTGATTAACATAATGTAAAGCTCTAAATTGAAGAAGGCATTTCTGTGGATTATGTCAAACACAGTAGCAAGATGAAGCACATGGCAATTAAAGGGGTTGCATCACAAATCAATAACAGTACCACCAAACTACCTTTTAATTTTGGACATCACCTGCAACTGTTTGCTTTTGCAGAATAGGCAAAACCTGCTAGAAAAGACATAATAGTTAGCTGCATTATTGACAGTTGTTACATGAAGATATTACTTTTTAGATTCCGTAATTAAATTGTGGTTCACGCTCAATGAGTGGATGCTGCAGAGCAGCATATTTCCTATTTAGACTACATTATTACTGTGTCCCCAACGAGCATTGTTGCTTGATATATTGTTTTATTAAGGGGCTTCAAGGAGTTCTTACTGGAGTTTTTGAATAATGCAGATTTGAGGCCACCAGGCTGATAAGGAAAGCTGAACGGGTAGCTTCTGAGAAACTTCAAAATGGTGAAGTTGGACATGAGAACCGAAGGTGGCATATTCCAATTTTAGCCATGACAGCTGATGTGATTCATGCAACAGAGGAGGAGTGCTTAATGTGTGGGATGGATGGCTATGTCTCCAAGCCTTTTGAAGAGGAACAACTTTATAAAGCCGTGGTTCAATTACTTGCGTCAAACCCCGCATCAACACAATAGGAGGATTAGCTGTAACTGTATCATTATTTGTGAGGCACAACATAACATTGCCTTAAGGAAATTTAGAACTCGGCAAACCGAAGGCTAAACTATGAATCTAGTCTGCTTCAAGTATGGAGGTTGGCAAAGTGTGCTATTTTGTGAAAATACCTTTTGAAGATATTGCTCCTTATTAACTTCTGTGTGTTACAAATCAGGTGATATGATGATCAATTGGTCTCATGACTGCTGGAGCAGCTGGAGCCGAATGGAGCTGATTCTTTGAACAAATAGTGTCTTCCACATTTTTGAGCCATGATTTTTTTTCGGAAAGAGATCAATATCTTGTAAATGATTGTTTCTATATCCTGGTCCATTTCCAGAATGATGTATTTTTTTTCCACGCTCACCTGAATAATGTAATATATCACATTTTTATGATCCATTTATGGCAAATTACTCCACTCTCTTTTTTGTCTTATGTATGTATGCTATCTAGCCATGCGGTTGAGATGGCTAGATTTATGCTACCTCAATGAGAATAACATGTACATGGCAAGGATTTCTGTCTCATCTGGGGTCCAAGGATCTGCAACTGGAAGAAATTTAGTAAGTCCTTTGTGCTGATACGAAATGTCACCATATTGTCACTCTTGTAAACTTGTCTTGTCAAGAATTGTTGTATATGCAGGATGGTACTCTTTTGACCAGGTGCTTGGTGTTGGGAGGATGATGTAATCCTGTGTTTTCCACTTTTCCCTGCAAGAATAAGTTAAACATTATTCAAATGGAAGGGTGCTGAATACACCAGAATATGCCACATAATTGGGTCTAAATTAACATATGAATGAAATGATGTGCTCATTGAGGGTTGGGAATAAGGTCAAGAGGCTGTGGTCCCACAGATGTGCTTCTGGAAATCAAACAAAAGCATGCTACATTTGGAGTGTCCCATAAGCAAAAAGAACAAGGAGGAACATTAGGATATGGAATAAAAAAAGGCCACAGTGACAAGGGTACAATAATAATTCAAGCTGACATAGCCCACTAACTTTACAAAAGATGTTGTTTCCACACATGGATGGCCCACTTTTCTTCCCTGCTTGCACAATCATCAGTTGTTTATTTGGATAAGATGGGGCCTCTTGCTTCTTCCAATGGTGCTCCCTCCAAAATTGCCCACATGGGTTTGATGCACCTTGGTGGGAGTCAACATAGGTGTATATCACATTTTTGAATAACACAATCTGCAGTTTCTTTTCTTTGTCACTGGCATCCATTGGTGGGCGGCGATAAAAATCTCCATTACTATTTGTCCACAGATCTTTCAGCTTCTGCCGTGTTTCTTTGTCACTGGCATCCATTGGTGGGCGGCGATAAAAATCTCCATTACTATTTGTCCACAGATCTTTCAGCTTCTGCCGTGTTTCGCACTCTGCTTGCACATCATTGATGTTACATGTTCTCTGGGTGCCAACAACTCGTCCTATGATGATGTTTGGAATAGTGGGCCTTGGGGTGTGACTATTGATCCAACAAGTGGAGTGGAAGATGAAAACTTATGTTATCCTCGATTTCTACCCCATGGTACATAAATATTCATGCACGATGAACTCTTCTTCTTAGATTTGAGCTAACAACTCTCAAACGTGTCCTCGTACTCCATATACAGTGTACAGTGCAAGTGGCGTCTCATTGCGAAATACTCTCTTGCTTTAATTTACACGAAGGTACCATTGACATGGTGTTACATGGATATGACCTCTTTTATGATGACAATGCACAAGACAAAGTCATGTTCCTCACTCAACATCTCTTGCTGATTGTATTCTAGTACTATTGAACATAGAAGAGGTTGATGTCGCTACTAACTTCCTAGACCGTTTGTACTCTGTGGCTAGTACAAAGTTGAATATGAGCCCCATTTTTTAAGCAATGTAGCCTGCAAGTACTTGTCCAATCAAGTGATATGAAGTTAGAATGAACTACTCTATCTGAGAATGTCGAGCTATGGCCCCAAACATGTGTACATAAATTCTCTAGTTGGAGAGCTGTGCATGACGTTCCAAGATCTCTACAAACACCCACATAAATGATCCTCCAATTATTCAAATTACCTATGGGAATAATCCTCCAAAAATTCAAAGTCAGACTCCTAGCAGAATATAATCTAAACATATATTACTAGGTTGCCCGAAAGGGAAAATCCTTGTTTGATGGTGGAGTTGAGCACATTCCTTCTAGGTCATACACAGGCCGTTTAGGGTACAAAATAGTTTTGAACTGTTAGTTTTAATTTATTTTTTTCTTCATGTATTCTTAGCTTTTCACTTGTTGTGACCATTGAATTAACTTGGCAAATGGGTACAAAATACTTAGTTCCAGTTCTTTCCCTTCATGTTGGACTATTAGTTCTAGATTTTTTTCTTCATGTTTCTTAGTTTTTCACTTGTTATGATCATTGAATTGACTTCGTGCGTTAGCAGGTCCTTGCATTTTGGAAATAACTGACAAGTCTGGGTAAAAGAAATGTGCCTGAAGTATTATAATTTCATCTAATTGAGATCCACAGGTTCGATCCTCGAGTCTCAGCACTCTGCCCACTGTGCAAGCATAGGGATGAGACTATTGAGCACTGTTTTTTCCTATGTGATCACCTCCAGCCTGTTTGATCTTGGCTGTTCTCTCTTTTTCATGTGACATTGACAAGTCAACAGGTCCTCTTGGCTATTTATCCGGATACTTGGAACAAGTTGCGAAGCCAGGCGTTTCACTTAGCGTCAGGGTGGTTGTTGTGGTCTATCTGGAAGCGCAGAAATTTGTGTGTCTTTAAGGGCGTTGACACTCCTACCGCTGCTGTCCTTCAGGACGCACAAGCTAAAATTGTTAAGGCTTACCATTGTTCTTCGCTTGCTCCTGCCAAGCGCCAGTTGGTCTTTGAGATTTATTTGAGTGTGTTATCTTATGCATAGGCCGGTGGTTTTACTCAGTGGATTATGATTATCCTCTGAGTTCTTAATCCCGCCTGTGCATTTGTAATTGTCTTTCATCTTGGTTTTTTAATAAAGTTTGACGTCCTTGTTAAAAAAAAAAAAAATTCATCTAATTGAGATCTTTATTGTGTAAAACTAATGTAATAAGCAACTACAGGATGAAACCAATATCAAAAGTACTTGCCATTGAAAAGTACATCAACAGTTCATGCTACTTTAGTTGTTAAAGAAACACATCGTCCTATTTGTCTAAAGAAATGAGCAATGTAATTTTGTACATTGTTTTGTGGTGTAGTTGGTCATTGCACAAGGCTAACACATTGAGGGTCTTAAAGTACCCAAAAAAAAAAAAGTTGAATTAGCTTTTATCGTCTATATTGTACAGACGGCCTATGGGGCCCAAACAAACAAATAAAGAACTTCCGGCCTATTACTGTCCAGGATTAAAGAACCCAAGCCCCAAGGGGTTCTAAAGGAAAAACCTAGCAGTAATAAAAATCTTGCTGATAAACTTTACATTTGTACATGTTAGTGTAATGATCAGAGGCACAACTGAGCCCACATGTCTAGTACCTCAACATCAATCAATTATAAGCTGACTTTTCAGAACTCAGAACTCCTCCAAATATCTGCATAAAACAAAATGATTACTAGTATTAAAAACATGAATGTCTAGTTCTAAATATCTTTAAACGTAAAGGGGGCCTTTTGTAACTATTAATTAGGATAAGGCATTCTTAAACTTGAAACCAACTGATATGATTTTCCTTAAATACTTGAACAAAAATTAATACCTTTACACAAATTAGTGGCCAAAGCCTTATTTAAGGGAGTTCTCCACACAACTGGGCCGCTCAGCTAGCAATATTCATGCTGGAACACAAAGGCAATAAAGCATATCTGACAATCAACATCTTCGTGTAGCTCCCTCTCGAGCTAGCAATCCTCAATATAAACACCAAGAGTTATGCTTAGGGATAGTAATAATGCTTAGCAAGGTGTGCCTGGCGTTGCCGGGCATTAGTCCCGGACATGTGGAATGGGTATATATGTGGAGTTTGTAGGTGAAATAAAGAGATATATGTGTAATCATGTCCACAAATGTAATGATGTGTCAAACGTTGTCC
>JAANSK020098684.1:0-16135 GCA_011763485.2 Isoetes engelmannii | reverse complement strand
AGCATGGCAGCCTTGTAGCATCCGGCAGTCATGGACTGCTGCTGCACGGTGTATGCCAAGAACTCGCCCCTCAACAATTTGCAGATGGGCAGAGCACAATAAAGTCCGAGCCAAAGGACAAGCGGGCTTCAGGCCTAGAAAACCCACCATAGACCATCTACTTACTCTCAGATCAGCCATGGACTGTGAAGGAAACAAAAAGACCATTATTTGCACTATTCATAGACCTGACCAAAGCTTTTGATATGGTTAGAAGGGGTGACATATGGGCCAAAATGGAAGATCTGGCAATTCCAATCCCTTAAGGAATGCAGTTGTCAAGCTGTGCGAAAAAAGTAAAAATACAATTGTCTTTTTTTCCTTTGGTGAATATTTGCAATGAAACAATTGACAGTAATATTGGTGTAAAGCAAGAGTTCTATTTATCCCCTACTTTATTTGGCCTCTTCGTTGATGAATTAGAAGCATATATTACACAGAATGGCGAGGAAGAGACACACTAATTGGTGGACACATGCTTGCCTTACTTCTTTATGCAGATGACATTGTACTATTTTTAGGAGTGAAAAGGGTCTGTAGCAGCATCTGAATATCTTAACATCTTCTTGTGACACCAAACAGATGAAGGTAAATCTCAGCAAGACCAAGATCAGTTTTTGGTACACGATCTCTAGACTTTAACTTTCTATACAAAGGCGAAAAGGTCGAGATAATTACCCATTATAAATATTTGGGCCTAATGGTGGATCACAATTATAAGATGAATAGAATAGTGGATCACAGGACAGACAATGGCCTAAAAGCTTTATTCTCAATGCAACAAAAATGTAGCAAAGATTCTTGATTTTGGACTGAACAAAATGCTATATAAGTCTTTGGTGAAAGCAGGCATCCCATATGGATGTGAGATATGGGGGCCAGGATTATCATTGGACATGTGGAAAAAAGTCAGAAAAATACAGAAAGCATTAGAAGGAGAAGCCATGTGTCAATTGCTACTCTACCTCTGTAAGGTCCGCAACATGGAGAATGATGACCTACCTTACATGGCCATGAAGGGAAGTGAACATAAAGGATGGTACGCAGATATAAGAAAGTGGTTGGTTAGGTGGTCGGTGAGTATCGATAATAAATGCCACATGAAAAAGAGACGATTAGGGAGTGGGTGAAAATCAATATGGATCATAAAATTTGCAAGCCACTGGTACTAAGATGTTGTTTTACAGAAACATCATCCCAATTTGAAAGCAATGCCATGTCAGCTAGAACAGATCTCAATGTCTAAAAGACATAACATTTCAGAATTAGACTGAGCTCGCATCATCTGGGGGTCGAAGTGGGGAAATGAGGATGAACATCGTACATGTAAGGTATGTGCATCCTTAGAAGACATAGAAGATGAAAAGTATTTTATCCTTACTGTCCATCCTATAAGAACTTAAGAATAGAATAGAATAGAATAGAATAGAATAGAATAGAATAGAATAGAATAGAATAGAATAGAATAGAATAGAATAACGTTTTTAGCGTCCACGGAGGCCAATTGGCCTATGGGACCTATACAAAGAGAAATAGCAGGCGCATTACGGCCCGGGTGAAAAAAACCCCGCCTTGCGACTTTTTGGGGGAAAAATCGTGGCAGCAATGAGCTTGCTGGTATATTAGACATGAGGATGCCATCACAAGCCAAAAGGGCAGAGCCAATGCCGTTCATCCATGACCTCTTGAAGATACGACCCAAGAGTTCCCACTGCATCGGTGCTCAACAAGAGATGCAGTAGCTGGTTCGATACCACCAACCGTGCCCTAATCTGTTTATAGGAGGAGCATGTTTGCCGAGCATGGTGTTCATCTTCAATGACCCCTTGGCGGCAGTACTGACAAGTCATGTCCTCATGTGCTTCCCCTGCCCATCGCCTCGTTTCAATATGGAGGTGCTGCCCCCCCTCCCCCTCGGATGGAGGCTACCAGGCCTACGCTTTTTCATAGGAAGTGTGGTGCGCATGTATTGTTGGGATCCCCGCATGAGTGTGGGATTCACCTGTTGTCTGTAGTGTGCCAACTTGACCTGTCCCAGGGCTCGGCATCCCAGAGCTTGCTAAGAAAGCATGCGTCCAGGTAGGTTTTCAACTCCTTGTGCTCCTTCTTTGTGCGGACTTGTCCGCATTTGTGTGCCTGGACGTGCCACTGGGACAGCCACTGTGCTTGTTTGTCCTTCTAGTAGGCTTTAAGGTGCTGCGGTCCCATCACGACTGCCAAGGCCACCCTAGGTAGTCGGTCTTCATCCATGCGAGCTACCTTCTGAAAGTACAGAAGGTGGCAGCAATGGTCGCTCTCTGGAGCAGGAGGAAACCTGTTTTTTGGAGCAGTATCTGATATGGCACCGTGGGCTTCACTCCGAGTGGGGGCGCCAAAAAAGCCTTCTGTACTCATTCAAGGTCCCCCCAGGTGGTGGCGGAGATGATCGGGCCCCAAACTTTCATGCCATACAAGAGAACAGGCTCAACCAGAGCTCCGAAGAGGCATGACTGATGGTCCCAGGCATATAGCTCTGCTTGGTGACTGCTGTTTTACATGGCGTGTAAGGCTTTCTAGCCTATCGCAACCTGCAGCTGGATGCAACTATCCCAGTGCGTGGTAGTAGAGAACTCAATTCCCAAATATTTATAGGTGGGAGTGACCTCTACAGTATGCCCCTGGTATGTGAAGGAGGGTGTCCACGGGTGCCGAGAAGATGAGACGAGAAAGACCTTAGTCTTTTCTAGGTTGACTCGCAAGCTGGTGTGCTGGCAGAAGGTGGCAAGTGCATTCAGATGGCGCTGTATGTCTTCGGGGGTGTGCGCCAGGAGGTCAACATCATCAGCATGGATCAACTGCCTAACAATGTGGTCTACCAGCGGGGTGCCCATTCCCTCGTGTTCGGCCATCCACTGCTCCAACTGGTCAATATAGAGGCCAAACAGTGTAGGCGAGAGGGGCAACCTTGGCGCACTCCAATACTGATGTTCACCGGCTGTTCCGAGGGCACCAGGCGTCCGGAGCATGCCTCATACGACCTGTAGATCGCATTCTGTAAGTCTAGGGGTGTGCAGAGTTGTTGTAGTCTGCTCCACAACTTGTCGCAGGGCACCGTGTCAAAAGCTTTGGCGAAGTTAACGAAACAGTAGTAAAGGTCCTGCCGATGGTTCCTGCTATCCTCAATGATGGATCGCAGGGCGAACAAATTATCAATGGTGGAGTGCCCAGGGCGGAAGCCTGCCTCCGCAAGAGCACGAACCTCTGAATTCTCTGCCCATATGGTTATGCGTTGCTCAATAATGGTAGCCAAAAGTTTCGCGAAGAGTGAGCTAACCATTATAGTGTGGTAATTAGCCGGACAGTTTGGGTCCTCGGCCTTGTATATGGGGACAACCCTGCTACAAGTCCACTGTGGCGGAAGTCCTTCTTGTAGTGTCCTATTGAATATTACTGTTAGCACCGGCACCATTGGCGGCCCGGACCATTTGAGGAGTCCTGTGCATGCCATCCAAATCTGCTGCCTTCCCGTTAGCGAGACACTGGAAGCCCATGTTCACGTCATCCACTCTTGTGGTTAGGGGCAATCCCATCTGTGAGGGTACTGGGGTCTGTCTGCCCAGAAGATCATACAACTGTTGTAGGTACTGGACCCACTGCTCTATAGTAATGCCTCCCTCGGACTGTCGTGTTTTCCTGAGCACCTCTCTCCAAAAGCTCCTGGGGTGATGCTCCAAGAGGCAAAACATTTGGTGTTGACGCTCCGCAAGATAGGTAGCCTTCTTGCTCTTGAGAAATTTGCAGTATTGAGGTATGGTCTGGGGTGCTTGATGGGGTTAGTGACCCGGCGGAGCTGGCGTTTGAACTCGACACTTCACATGAATGCGACATCTCTAATGGAATTCTTTGCACAAACAGGAAGACAAACATGGCAATATATGATTGAAACTTTAGAGATAGGAGGAATATAAATCAAAAATTACAAATATCTACTTAAAGAATTTGATAGAGATAGGAGAGAGGAAAGTAGTGTGCTCCAACCGGGAAGGCAATAATACTAATGGACCTTTTCATACTTTGTAATTGACACATCTAATAGGCCTGATGGCCTCATAGATGGAAAACAAAAAGTTTTTATCTTCCCTCCCTCCCTCTATTATAATTATTGTTTTGCGTGGCTCGTTTAAATAGCCTATATTTCTTTTATATTCTTCTTGCGTTCGAATATGCAGTCTTAGGCGATTGTTAATCTCCCATGTTCTTGACAAACTGAGCTTCTCACAATGAATAACAAGGCTCATGTGACCATCTTATATTGATAACGGACGCTTTCGGCTTCTTCTCATAGTTTTTTCTTTTTTGGAGGGATCGTGGTAGTGGCCTTACGATTGTCCAAGTCCCTTGCTGAGGGCTTATCACTAGGGTTTTTCCTCGAAAGGGTGAGGTTTTTTAATCCCAGTGATAAGCCTTCAACCGGTATATCATCCAACATCTTAACACACTTTGTTTATGGAGCAGCTTTTGGTGTAAACATTTTATATATAATTTATTAATTTATTTTAGATATTGGGTAGCCTGCGATGTGCGGCTACCCACTCTAAAAAAATGTAATACACCTCCTAGATGAATGAATGAAAGAGCCTACCTACTGGCGGTTTGGATGCATGATGCGAGTCCTCACGAAAATGTATATTTTCTAAATATCACCATATGGTTATGCCATAGAATTGTACATATACAGAATCATCGTCTTTAATGTCAATTGTGATATGACAATGGTTGAACGTGTATACTCTAGTGGGGTATATTGCCAGGTCGAATACTAGAGAAAACAATATCAACAATTTTCTTACACGAGCTAATTTATACGCCATATTACTTGGTGGCTGATTTTACAACATAATATTTGTTCAAATCAGTCTCGAAGTCAAGTGCCATGTAGTCACATTCTACCAAGATAGTGTGTCGGTGAATTTACATTGCACGTATAGTTACATTGACGTTTGACTTAAAGAATATGTATATGTGCCACAATCTGTAGTTACAACAAATTGGCAACCACAAGAAATGGCAGCTCTAAGGATGAAAAAGAGAAAGATCATTCCCGGTATTCAGCATAATATGATGCATCGCGATTGCCCGTGGTGTTTCAGTGATAACACCCACTTCGACTACTTCAACAATGGGAATCCAGACCAACCGAAGTATAAGTGTAAGAGCTGCAAGAGACGATGGATTGCTCGGGCTTAAAGAGTCATGACCTTGCAAGAGACAATGGATTGTTGGGGCTTAGAGAGTCATGACCTCGACAGCTTAGGAAACCCAAGTGCAAAGCTACCGTCTCATAACTTAACATTTGAATAACTTAACATTTGAAAACATTCAGTTGTCTCATAACTTAACATTTGAAGACATTCAGCACTTGATATGCTTATTAAAGCCGCTTCTATATAGTTATTGACATTTTAAACCTGCCATTTGAATCGAAAATACAATGATGTATTCTTTTGTAAGAATTCATGTTGACCTTTCCTTCTCTTTTGAGTGTGTTTCCGTTTTCCAGTTTTTATGCTTTTATGTTTTCATTGTGTTGACATAAATTGTGCAGTCTTTTCTCATTATGTAGGAAATTTGTACTGATTACTGTCATGTTATGTTTTAAGAGTTGGTAGGCTCTATTTCCCACAACATAGGGCAAGATTGTTGCTTCTAACCATCAAGAACACATTCCTATGGTAAGTCAATCAAGTCACCAATATAATTGTTTCTTATAGTGCCGATTTCAACTATCACTTCATCAACCCAATGTAGCTGCAGCATGATCTAAAGAAGTAGCTTCCTTAGAGTTGTTGCATATTTAAGCAGGTTCCCTTCTCCCTGCTACTCCGTTGAGCCCATGTGATCATGTTATTGTTGCCGAATATGTTAATGTGCTCCTATTGCCAGTGCTCCTATTGCCACATGCATGTCACCTTATTGCAAGGGGACTTTTAAGCATATGCGGCAGAATGAAAGCAATTATATGTTTTTGGCTAATCACTAATGCGTCCATGTTCATATGATAAAAAGCTTCTCCTAAAGGTTTTAGTGGCATTTATGATGCTGTCAATGCCGTAACTACAGTATATGTGAAGCCATGTGTCCTTTCAATAAATGACCCAATATTGTCATAAATATGACAAGGAAGGAAAACACTGTCTTGCATTTGTGTTCCCATCATTGTCACATGGATTATAATAACAAGGAACAGGAAACTAGCACTATCTCTAGTTATAATCTCATCAAGATTGTCTTTTAAAGACCATAGATGCAAGACATAAACAAATGCTAACTAACTGTGATGATTTTTGCCCTAGATGATTTTGCACCTAGATGGTTATTTGCAGATACTTCTGTGGCCTGCTCGTCATAGGGTACAAGTTAAATAATCAATCATATGCCATGCATTGACAAGTACTTCGGGTCCTTCACAATATGCAGTAGTTATTGTCTAGAGTTGCATTGATGACGAGTTCCAGGGGTTAGTGTCAGCATAAATCAACAACTTTTGAGTCATAAAGAAGCATCCAAGTTGCCAAGTCAACAGTTAGCAAGTAAACCTTGTAAAAGAAGATAAAGGGTGCAAATGGGTTTTAAATGCATATGAAACCCTCAACAGTCTCAAAGTTTGATTGGATTCAAAGGACATGCATAGAAGCAGCAAAGAATTGATTCTGAAGAAGTCTTTACCCATTGCAAGGATGACAACAAAACAATTGTCCATTTGAAGCTCCATCAGATGGAATTTCAGTTAGCTTTCCACAATGGTGAGTTAGTTGTGTGAACTATGTCCAATCGTGCATGACTTAACAGGCGGAGCTATGGATCTATCGATGACATCAAGAAGCAGTATTTGAGATGAATGGTCTTGGCCACTTTGGTCTTGAACAACATTGGTGGGTTGGTCGTATTTGGATTGCACAATATAATCTTTTATCTAATAATATAGGACCTGCATACTGAACAACAGAACCTGATCTATCAAGATACCTAGATCTACCTGGTCTACCTGGAATTCTAAGTCTAGATTATCAATTTTGCCTTCAGATTAACTTTACTGATCAGAAATTCCTATTTCAGCTAGATATTTGTCATTTCTCAATCTGTCCTCTATTCTATTCCTATTTCAGCTAGATAATTATTATTTCTCAGTATGTTAAAGTTCTTATGAAATCCATTCTCACCTTCTTTATGCTGGCTAGATTCTTGAAATCTATGTCCTCCTGAAGTTGCCACTGATATTCCAAGTTTACTAATGAAGAACTTAACAAACATGTATCATCCCAATTGTCTCTGATCTCATGATCATCACATATCATGACGTTTGGACAATTGAAAAGCGTTTTGCAGTTGGTGGATGTTGCCAAATCTCTCTATACCATCACGGTACAATTCATAACAGCATGTTTTTTCTGCCATTGTTCCTTAAGGCAAATCCTACAATATGTCTCTCTGCAGAAAGAAGAAGTCTATATATAAGTCCTTCAAATACTGAATGTAGATAATATGGAATGCAAATATTAATGCCCATGCCATGCAAGGCAAGGGTAAATCGGTTCTTCAGCTATATGCAGAAAAAATGCATATATATCCAATAAATTCACATTTTTAGCCATATTGAAAGCATGCAGCAACATAGAATGCTTTAAATTACAAGTAGACTCCTCTGCTTGTTTCCTGATCAAGACATAGTGTCATGGAATGCAAATCGTAGTGTCATTCAAGGTGGTCATCTTGCACTGGAAATCTGTGGAAGTATGCAATATGAAAATATAAAACCTGATCTGTTCACATACTCCAGCATCTTAAGGGCATGCAGTAGTATCTATAGTAGAGCAGGGTATGCGCATGGATAAGCAAATTCTGGATAATTGTTTTTGTTCTGATTTTGTTGCAGGAAGCACACTTGTCGACCTGTATGCAAGATGTGGTGGACTGAAAGAAGCATCAAAGACCCTTGATAGCTTGTCAGTCCGAGATGCGATGTCTTTGGAATGCAATGATTGTTCAAAACAATAGTTTCATACTTGCAGTATAACATTTTGATGAAATGCAGCACAACGGCACAAAGCCAAGCAAAGTCACATATTTGAATATATTGAAAGCATGCAGCATAGAGAAGACCCGACAGATTCATTGACCAGGTAGTTGAGGATGGATTGAAATCTGATACTCTTGTTGCAACTGTCCTTGTCAATATGTATGTCAAATTTGGAAGCCTGGAGGAGGCAAGCAGAGTTTTCAACAAAGTGCCAAATTAAGATGTCTATGGGATGACTTTCCATCCAAATGGATTGTTAGTGGCATCATGGTGGAATGGATGCTTTAGCCCATGGGGACCTATGGACTGGAAGAAACACATTTGCGCTAGAAGGACATGTCAAATCGGTAAGTTGTGTATTGCTTCAATCGGTAAGTTGTGTTATTTTTTAACATAGGCTTCGTTTAATCTTTAGTGCATATAATGGATTATGAGGAAGAAACACTCTTTGTACATTATACCAGCTCATTCTTCCTTAATTTCTCAAGTCAAATATGAACCTCAAGATGGCTACTGTTTAATGACAACATCCTATGATAATATAGCAAGAGTAAGCCAACTATTTGTAGCTTGGAGCCCATTGTATGGCTTGTTTTAATCTGGAAAAGGAAGCTGCAAACTTCACTTCTCAGGTTATTACCATGAGTCACCCAGACCAGATTGGCAATGGTTATGCACCAGCCTTGGATTGCCACACTTCTACATTGCAGTCAAGTTTGCTGAGATCTTGACCAAGGTCGACAGGTGGTCAGGAAAGGAGCTTAGAAGGAACCCAAGTTCTTGAAGAAAGGCGATGCAGGTTTTGTTAAAATGATTCCAACCAAACCCATGACTGCGGAAACTTTTGCTGAAACTTTTGCTGAATATCCTCCATTAGCTAGGTTTGCCATTCGGAACATGAGGCAGACTGTGGTTGTTGGCGTTATCAAGGCTGTTGACAAGAAAGACTCTACTGGTGCCAAGGTTATTAAAGCAGCAGCTAAGAAAAAGTGAACCTTGAATTGTTTGATTTTCAGTTTTGTTGAGAGCAGTCTGTCTTGATGGATGCACTGTAGGAGAATAGACAGACGATATGAGTTTCTGTTATGAATCTTTAACAGGTATTAAACTTTGTGATGGATTCTCATACTTGTGCTTGGAAGCAAAGCATAGTAACATGGCAACACCATCCTAGCATTGTTACGATCCTGATTATAGGACAGTCGTTGATGCCTAATTAGGGCCAGACTGGGCGCAGCCACGGATGGCAAAAGGCCTAAAAAGGTCAGAGCCAAGAAAGGTGAAAGGTGATCGAGGGCCTTTTATGGAAAAGGTCGGAGGAAAGGGTAAAGGAGTTAGCAGTATATAAGGCAGAGGAATGGCTAGTAGGAGGGACCTGTGATCTGTGAGCACTAGTGTCTGGTGTTGTGATCCTCCTAGGCGTGAGCATTCCTCTGAGCTAACTTCTGGCTCGGTGGGGAACTTTGGCTTCGGTCTCAGTTCGTTGGTTGGGTGGCGAGATCTACCCCCTTTCCTTATTATATTCTTAGTCCTTTGAGGACTTAATCATATTCCATCTGCTATTCGTAACACCATTTGCCTTATGGTAGAGCTGATTTCATGGCGCATCAATCAAGAACACTAACAAAAGAACGTTGCTTGGCAGGACACCTTCTTTTGGCATTTGTTGCAGAAGTTGTAAAGCCTCCTGCAAACGTCCCTCCAGTGTAGGTTGAGACCATAGCATTTCATGACACAAAAATTTGCTAAGGGAGTTGTTCAAAGAGCTTACGACACTTTTTAAGATCACATTTTTCTGCTGGTCTTGCTATCTATAGCAAACAATCATAGCATACCAAGAGACCACGTCCTGCTGAGGCATTTTTCAGAAGAGTAGAAATGCCTCATGAAACTTTCCACCCTGTATATAAGCTGTTAAAACTGCATTCGACGATCAGCTCTGGCGAGATAAAGAACTTCCTTGATTGCCCCTTCTTGGGCATATGCAGCAAGCATGGCATTTTTGTTCAAAGAGTTGAATGGCTTGATGTAACTTACCGTGTTGAGCATAGGCAGAGATCATTGCTGTAGGAGAAACTATGTCTGTCTTAGGCATTTGATTAAATAGTCTAAGTGCACCTTCAAGCTCTCCTTCTTGTGCATAAGCTGAAACTATCGCATTCCACGACACGATATTCTGCTCAGGCATTTCTTGAAAGAGCTGCAGGGCTTCTTTTAGTTGCCTCTGTTGCACATAGACCTTTATCATAGCAGTCCAAGAAAATATGTCTCGCTCAGGCATGTGTTGGAAAATGTGGAATGCTGCTTGCACATTCCCTTCCTCGGCATAAGCCTCAATCATGATCTTCCAGGAAAGCAGGTCATATTGAGGCATTTATGTGAAGAGATGAAGGGCCCTATTTAAAAGCCCTTGCTTAGAATAACATGCAAGCATAACATTCCATGAAATTATATATCAACAACGCATTGCTTGAAGTGCCCTTCAAGATATCTATGGGTATCCATGTTGTGCATAAGCTGTCATAATTGATGTCCATGAGACCACATCTGGATGAGGCATTTTTTCAAAAACATCTAATGTTTCTCCCAAATGTCCACGTTGGCATACACCCCAATCATGATATTCCAGGAGAAAATACTCTTTTGATACAGTTTAACAAACACAGCTCAATATTTTTTTTGATACACTTTATCAAACACAGTTCATGCTAGATATTTAGGTCATGGAGTTTTCTTCCTTGTAAAAGATCTTTATGTTACCACATTTCCTCAAACAAGAAGCAATCCTGGATATGTTTGTCTATCAGTAACTAGTAACTGATGGTTGGACATGTTTCTCCTTGAAAACACGTTTCTCCATTCTTAATTCTTTTGATTTGCATATATTCATTACATCTGATAAGATCTTGAACCCACTAGCAACATCCAAAGACAACTCCACATGTTTTAGCTAAGTAGGCTCCAATTTCGCATTTCATGTAGAAATCCAAATGTATAACTCTCGCAATCATTTTAAGACGTGATATAAAAATCCAGGGTGTATGATTCTAGGACTTTGCCTCTGCAGAAGCCATCATATCTTGCTACGGGAGAAAAGGTCCCAGATTTTAACCATATAGGGACGCAAAATAATTCCTTGCTTCTAAGAAGCAATAAAGTACATAGTGGAAATTGAAGATACGAACCTGGAAATTCAGCATCTTGAGTTTGCACCAAAATTTCTCCTGTTAAATCTGCTCAGTCTCTAGAGGCTGCGCAACAACTATAACCTAATGCGGGCTGTATGAATTAGTGAGCATGCGGGCTTGTATTTCGGAGGCATCCATACTTAAATCCATTCAGTATGCTTTATTCAATTTGCTCCAGTAACTCTCACTCTGAAAATGATGCAGATTTGGGAGATGTACCTCTTGAATAGTATCTAAGACTAAGCTCCAGTCTTTGCTCGAAGGCTGTTTTGCTTGCCAAACAAAAGCTTACCAATTCTTTTCGGATTCCTTTGTTGGATTAAGACTCCGGAGAGGTCTCCTCTGAAGGCTTCACTGCACACGTTTAAGCTGCCAACGAAACTATGAAGGGATGATTAAGGTAGAATAAGATTCTCTTTCGCATTTATCCCAGAAGTCATTTCTACAAGCTGCTGTGCCGGATTCTGCATCGACACTGTTAAAGCAAAACTAACAAGTCTGTAGCTATGTCGACTGCAAGGCCGGGCAGAATCCGGCACAGCATCCTACCACAATTCATATTGTTCTTAGTGAAATAGAGAAAAGGAGGTCTCTGAAGGCAAATTTCCTGAGTTTTTTTTTTTGGGTTGCCCGAACGGCAAACCCTTATTTGGTGGCCCGATGGTGGGCTTCCAGGTTTGGACGGGGGAGATAGATTTGGAGCGACTTTTCTACGGTTCAGATCAAAACTCTCATCGCGTTAGGTAGCGTTGGGAGTTGGGTTGGCTGCCATCGATCTGCGTGAGGACTTTGTTAGGGTGGGATCTGGCCGCCTATAGATCGGAGAAGCCCCTCCTCCCCTATTTTGTGCCCTCTATCTTTTTTGAATTCCTCTTTGGGCTCGATTGCAGCTAGCGAGGAGGGCGCATGGAACAATTGCTCAAGCTCAAATGGCGATTTCTTCTTCTGTATGTCTTTTTAACACCGGCTTCATTATCCTTATCCTCAGCTCATGGAGATGAATTCTGGAATGCATAGATCCGGTTCTGGTTAGCTTACACAACTACCTGAGGTAATTTCTTTGTCTCATGTACTATTGTTTTCTCCGTCTTTGCCTTCTTGGTCTTAAACAAAGTGCAAATGTTCCATCATTTTTAGAGTTCGCTAGACCTGAATGCGAACTGGAGTGCAGCATCTTTGCAATTTTACTTTACATGGAGCTTTGAAAATTTAGCTGCTAACCAGCAGGGGGGGGGGGGGTCATAGTGGAAAACCATACATGACTAGTAAGTGACTCTCAGGGGGTTTGATATGGTGGTGCTCCGGGGGAGTGGCTATGGGGAGCAAAAGAATGAGAAAGATCATTGAACTAAGCTTAACGCTCAAGTGGAGAAGGCCTTTGGACAAAAAGGGACGTCCATTTTAAGATAAGACCTTTTGGATATTATTAAGGCAAGGACCTTTTTCTTGTTGCAACGCCTATTATAAATAGGGATGCTGATTTGTGCACCAGAGTATCTAGGACAAGAGCAACGAATCTTGGGGTTCGGGTGCTTGCTCTGCATAAGGATTTGCAGAGGAATTTCAGTCTCCGCATAAGGATTTGCAGAGGAATTCCAGTCACTGCATAAGGATTTGCTGACCCCACATAAGGATTTAGACCTTCACTGCCGTCGCCCTAAACTTCTGTAGCCCGACCACGACCACTGATGGAAAAAACAAAACCTTTGCCTTGAGTTTAGGTTAAGGATTCTATTTTCTTATTGGGCCATTGCTTGACCCTTCGGTTCCAAGATAGAGTATTATTATGCTTATAAAGTGTTCCATTGTTGAAACCTTGTGTTTGTGTGTTGGCCATCCACACCACGGATATGCTCTTTTTGCTGGAACCATTGGGTTCATTATTGGATAAAACATTGCTTTGTGTTTAGAATTGCTAATGCCCTTTTTTATTTTTAGGTTTGAGATTTCACCTGGCCGAAACTGTTTCAATCCAACTATCGCTTTTTTTGAAATTTCAATGATTTCAAATTTTGGCTTAGTAAAACTGTTTCAATCCAACTATCGTTTTTTTTTTGAAACTTCAATGATTTGAAATTTTGGCTTAGCAAAAACACTAAGAGTTTTATTTGCACAAGGGATATACCATTTGGTTGAATTGATGGTTTAACATGGTGACTGAGTTAACGCAGCAGGACATGGAGATTGTCATGCAAGAAATTATCTTGGGAAGCGCTAATGGAGCAACCTAAGTTCTTAGGCGTTTGCAAAGGCAATGCGACATTTATATTAAGTTTAACTAATGGGAATTCTAAGGCAAAAATCTAAGGTATGTTTGATAATTCCATAGATTAAGTCTTGCGTACAAAAGTACATTTTGAAACAGCTATTATGATAGTTGATTTTGAAATTTTTAGCCTAAAGGGCTGGACTTGAAAATTTTTAGCCTAAAGGGCTGGACTTGAACATTTTTTTAGCCTAAAGGGCTGGACTTGAAAATTTTTAGCCTAAAGGGCTGGACTTGAATATTTCTAATTGTGGACTCAACTAGGGCAATAACCATGGATTTGGTTATTTTAGCCTTTGATGGCTGGACATGATTATTTCTGATTGGGGACTCAATCAGGGTTGCAACCATGAACTTGGTTGTGTTAATTTGCCGTATATTTCCTTGATCGAGGACCATCAATCCCGAGAAGGGAAGGAATTGATATGGTGGTGCTCGGGGGAGTGGCTATGGGGAGCAAAAGAATGAGAAAGATCATTGAACTAAGCTTAACGCTCAAGTGGAGAAGGCCTTTGGACAAAAAGGGACGTCCATTTTAAAATAAGACCTTTTGGATATTATTAAGGCAAGGACCTTTTTCTTGTTGCAACGCCTATTATAAATAGGGATGTTGATTTGTCCACCAGAGTATCTAGGACAAGAGTAACGAATCTTGGGGTTCGGGTGCTTGCTCTGCATAAGGATTTGCAGAGGAATTTCAGTCTTCGCATAAAGATTTGCAAAGGAATTCCGGTCACTGCATAAGGATTTGCTGACCCCGCATAAGGATTTGCGAAGGAATTCGAGTACTTGGATAGATCGCCATCGTCATCTTCTCCTGGAATTCTTGTCCTAGTCCTGTTGGATGAGGCTGTGGATCTGACAGTGCTTTTGTGTTATGGTGGCCCGGTGCTGCTCTTGTGATCTTTCTCAGATATTCTTTGCTCCGGATAGTCCGGTTGGGTGGAGAGCTTTGCCCTTGAGGGGTGGTATTTGAGTTTTACTTGCTTTATTACTAACTAGTTTCTGCAGTTCGTAACAGGGTTTTTTTCACATCAAAATATACGTATACTCATACACTGAATATGGTTTTTCTTTCATTTATACCATACCAAGTATGGGAGGGGATCTTTGATCCTTTAATCTTCCAATGTCGGAGGGACCTTGTCCCTTAGTCTTTATATTTGTACATAGGAAACAAGTACTTATATGGGAGGGGTATATTTACCGCTGACGAAAATGCATGTACAAGTGTGGCAGGGATTCAAGATTTATGAAATTATGAGACCTTATGGGAGGGGGTTTTCTACTCGAAAAAGTGTATACCGGGAGGTTTCTTCTGACCCTGTGCATGCAGATGATGTATCCCCTATAGCTTAGATGCATCCCCTGGGCTAACCTGGCTTGGTATGTAGATTAATCATGATTAAGATATTATCTATCTCTTTAGATTTTAACCCCTTCACTCAGGTATGATATCTAGCTAAGTATCCAACTCCACTTGAAACGGAATATGAAACTAGCAGGAACATGTTCATGTGAAATGAATACGATCGAAGAGCTTCAGCCTTTAGATATGATGTTGCTTGCGATTAGCTTAGTGTTGCTTGCAACCGAGATAATTAACTTGGCCTTCAAGGGAGCTTACTAATAAATTTGATGCATCATCTGATGACAGGATATATAAAGGCATTGAGCCACTTCAATCAATGAAGCATCAAACAACGAGACTCGTTTAACAATTTTTGCTAGTATTTTGTTCATATTTATGTTGGCTGGTTCACTAATGTCTTTCTTATTTGTATTACTGTGTACTCACTTTAACATGATTCTGTCAATGGATGCTTTCAAATACCCTTGTTCATGCTGCCCTCTCAATGTTCATTATATTCTACAGAGTATGGCATTTAGGAAAATGAATATACATGCTTCAAAGTAGTTTCTATCAGAGGTCAATATTACTCATGTGCATCTAGCATATCCACTTGGCCTGCCGCCTCATCTAAATTTGTTTCTGGTCGTTGGATCTTTGAATTCTAGCATCCATGTTTGAAAAAATTTAAAAAAGGTGCTAATGCACTGTGGATTGTCCTTGCAACTACATACAATAACAGTTCTCAAAATTGAAGTCTCTAAGATTCTAAATCAATCCAATTAAGAATTACACTAACATTCCTGCTTCTTGAAAGAAAAGCTGAGAAGCCACTTATTAACTCATCTTAGAGATGATAAACACTATTTTAAGACCACACGTTGATGCAACATACATGCCAACAACAAAATTCCATTCAAAAGTGATCTCCCTCATGGTACAATTTTCGATTACCAACTGACTTCCTTAAGAAACCATGGAATTCCAATTATAGTTCATGTGTTCCAAATCTTTCTGCTCTGCAACAGTTCAAAAGATCAAAACCTCCAGTCTCAATTCCTGCCCAATTAAAAGAAGGCCATACCATATGTTTGAGTTTGTCTACGGCACAAAAATAACAGAACGTTAGAAATAATCATTTTGATTAAAATGGTATTCACATTGCCACCATCATAGTTTATATGAAGAGAGGAATGAACAATTGAGGGCAAAAATGCAGGACAGTTATGACACTC
>JAANSK020098573.1:0-16136 GCA_011763485.2 Isoetes engelmannii | reverse complement strand
GCGGCCCCTTCGGGGCCAAGTGCAAAGGCATTACAGTATGGAGACATTGTACTACATATGGGAGTAAGAATAAAACAGCATTCAATGTGCATAAGAAAAAGCTTTAAACCACCATTTCACTATTTTGAACTTATTCCACTTGTCTTGTTTTTTTTTATTAATTCCGGTTTTTAACCATGGTTAGTAAAGTCTTCTGGAGCCTGTGATGGCGCAGGTGGAATCCACAACAGCGGTGAAGGCGACTGAAGCTTGATCTGTGTTTGCACAGGCCGATTGCCATGGCCCCTGCGCAGTCGGAAGCGCAGCCCAGCCTGCCGGATCTCTGAGGGACACGCTTTGAGCCTCAAACCTCGGGAGATGGCGCGAAGGAAGGTTCCTGGAGGAGCCTTGTCTGGCTCCAAGGCATCGGATATGCCTTCCCATGATCTGCAATTGACAGAGCAGGCCGCTTTGAGGCATCCCCACAATTTGCAGCGGGCCCTGGGTCTGCCCCAGGCTCAGGTAGATATGATGATGGAAGAACGGGATTCCCAGGGTATGGGAAAGGCGGGGCAGGCTGATTTGCAGCAGGCCGTTGGTCTGTCACAGACCCAAGAAGAAGACATGATGATGGACGAAAGGGATTCCCAGGGTATGGGAAGGGCGGTGCAGGCAGATTTGCAGCAGGCCGTTGGTCTGTTACAGACCCAAGAAGACATGATGATAGAAGAATGGGATTCCCAGGGTATGGGAAAAGCAGTACAGGCTGACTTGCAGCAGGTTCATGGGCTGCCGCAGTTCCAAGATGTGATGATGGCTCAGGAGTGTCACTTGGCGAAGGAGGTGCCTTCCCGGGGTATGGGAGCAGAGCAGATCCATGTCCCTTTGGATGGAGTGCACCCTAGAAAGCATTTTATAGTTGAGATGCAAGGTTTTCTTGAAACCCCCTCGAATGAAAGGTATGTTTCTGTGTCATCTTCTCAGTTTGATTCGACTCCAGCAGGTGATTGTGTTTTAGAAACACCGCTGCATATTCCGTCAAGTATGTCGCCCTTGGAGACGGCTTCTGTTGCCATTGAAGATCCGTGCAGAGGTGGGCCTGCTGTGAATCCGGAAGGGCTTCCAAAGGAGAGGCTGCAGGATGTGTCCTCTCCACCTGGCGTGGCTGTGGATTCTTCCCAGGATGCCAGGATTGCGGCCCCTACCTCCGTACGCTCTGCTTGGAGAGGTAGGGATACCATTTCTCGTGTCACGCGTCCGGGCTTTTCCGATTGGATTAAGAGGAAAGCTTCAGAGCATCGGACAGCCCGGGTTGAGGAGGCTCTCAGATTTGTGGATGAGCGTCATTCTGCGGATTTGAAGGACCTGCTTTCATAGAATCCGTGGATTGACATTAATCATGAATATCATGTTCAGACGATCGAGAAGTTGGTTTCCTTTGCGGTGTTAGGCTTTTTCACTGGGTACATTCTTGATACCAGGAGATTCAGTGCATGGCTTGCCGGCCATCTGAAGCGGCTTGGTCTATCCAGGTTCAAGTCTTTGAAATTCTTGCCTAATAACTTTTTCATTGTTATGTTCGAAGCACAGTCCTCGGTTCGTCAGCTGGTGAGTCGAGGGGTGGATGCTTTGGGGGATGCTTATGTGCTCTATCAGTATTACACTTCGGGCATGTCCACTAGTTCTTTGACCGCGGTTAAGATCCCCTGTTGGTTTCAGATTGAAGATT
Source organism: Isoetes engelmannii (assembly GCA_011763485.2). Lineage (NCBI taxonomy): Eukaryota > Viridiplantae > Streptophyta > Lycopodiopsida > Isoetales > Isoetaceae > Isoetes > Isoetes engelmannii. Next base: position 14,428 of record JAANSK020098573.1, on the reverse strand, counting down.
TACCTCCAGATATAGTGGTGCCCGAGTTCTTGGTGTCCATGGCTAATGGTTTGGGGGTCCATCTGGCACACTCCATCGTGCAGGTTCCCAAGATCTGTGTGGCTTTACCTACTTTGCAGCCTCTGCACAGTTCTCTTCCGGTGCGTAGTGGCCCGTGGCATTTCTTGTTTCGGTTGAAGCTTCTGAATGGTGCTGAGATACAACGTATGTTCCCCTCTATTGAGTTGCCGGGTGATCCTGTACCATTGGCAGATGAGGCTCGGGAGGTGCCTATGGAGCAGGATGCTGAGGTGTTTACAGACATGCATCAGGAAGTCGAGGCAGGTGGTGGTGGGCTTACAGACGGGTGTCTGGAAGTGGAGGCAGGTAGTGGTGGCCCAAGGGGGTGCCGTGGTAGTTTTGTTAGGGGTCATGGGGGTTCTGCTATGGGACGTGGAAGCTGTATCCGGGGTCGCGGTCGTTCTGTGATTGTGTGGGATCCATTCTTACATGTATGTACCTCTTCTTTCTGCAGATGGTGTTCCTTCTGGCTGGCAGATATTCTTCTTTCTTTTTGGAAAGCTGGACGAATCAGAAGAGATTTTGCAGAGGTGAGATCCTTTACTTGATTTCTTAGGATAAGATAGTAGGGATATTTTCAATCAATAGTACATTTATCAGAATGTTTATTAGACAGTACAGCATCTAGTGTGCACTGCCTGTTTATTTGCGAGCTTCTTATTCCGTTATAATTACAAACTCTCACTCTACATCTGGAATGTGTCAAGGGCCAGATCTCAGCAACATATCCCTGTGTATTACGTGATGACTTCCTTTTATTTCTCTTCAAAGGATACAGATCTTCAGATTGTTCACACTTATTTTATGGATATTTGCTGACAATTTGCACTTTTCCATATGCTAGAAGAACGTTCACAATTATTTTATAGATATTTGCTAACAGTTTGCACTTTTCCATAGGTTAGTCAACAGTCCGCTTCTTGGAATCATTTGGATCTAGATTTGCCAATTGTCCTAATGCTATTCCCTTGAACTGCCAATTAAGGAAATATCCTATTCCTTGTCATCAGGAAAATGAAACAAGAATATGTGCATAACACTTATGCTACAACCAGATGACATTAAGACATGATCCAGATTATTATGATCTTAGTTCAGAGTTTGTTAACCCTGCCTCAACTGCAGGTAATTGGTTGCAGTTTGACTCAACAGTTACCAATTCAACAAATCATAAACAGCATAGATGCTGCTAGCAAACCATTCAGACCAATTTAGAAATCATTCATAACACCCATAGAATTTAAAATTGCTGCATCTATAGATAGTTTGAACTGCCAATCTAAGGAATATTCTATTCCCTGCGATCAGAAAATGAAACGGAGATTTTAAAATTGCTTCAGTTAAGCAATATTGGTTATTTATAACAACACATTACTTCAAGTAAGTGTGGAGCTCTAATTTTATTCTTTCATTTTTATGAAGTTCATAAGAAACGATGGTAAATATCTCAGATCCATCATCAATACTCCACATTTTTCTATCTTGACTTTAGATCAAAGTAAATATTCATGTTTATCTAAGATTTAGATACTGTACTAAAGCTATGTCTCCAGTGTTTCTTAGTTATCATATTCATTATCTGCAGTAGTAGCCATTCTTCTCAAGGTTTGCGAACTTCACATTCTGTTTTCTTTATCTTATTGTGCTTTACAGCTCATGCCAAAGGACCATATAAAATCTTCTAAAATTAATTCTTTCTTCTGTTCCACTAGATCATGCGAAGGTAATGAACCGATTATGGAATAGCATTTCAAAATGGTCTTGGCACTTATCCGGCAAGCTGGTGATTCTGCCTTCTTCATATATGGCAGCCCAAGAGCAATGCAGCAGAACTATCGAAGATTTGGCAAAGCAGACCTCTTTATAACATTGACATCAAATCCAAATTGGGTAGAGATCAGACACAACCTACTACCTGGACAACAGCCGCATGATAGGCCAGATCTAGTTGCACGCGTGTTCCACACAAAACTCAAAGCATTCTTCCATGACCTCCTTGACAATGATATCTTGGGCAAAGTGAAGGCACACATGTACATGATAGAGTTTCAGAAACGAGGCCTGCCACACTGCTACCTCCTCATGATCCTTGAACAATAAGACAAGATCCGAGATAGTGACACCATTGCCAGCATCACAAGTGCTGAGGTTCCAGGCCCAGAAGGGTTTTTCTAATTTATGGTGTCTTTGATATGTAATTTGCTTAATATAGACCATGTTTTTCTTCTAGAGGCTCCAAGGCCAACAGAACAAATAATTAATTATTTGCATACAACCAAATGTACTGCACAATGATTATGAGCAACCTTATTAATAAGGCATTTTTGGCATTAACACAAAAAGTAACCTATAACGAATATCGTTCAAAAATTTCAAAATTCTTCGACTCACCACATGAAATGCCCACCGAAGGTGGGCAATTTACTAGTATTAAAAGAATGATAATGTTACAAGTCGGTGAGGAGGAAAGAAAACTGCCCCAAAGAGACAGCGATACCTCAACACTCCATAACATTGCAACTCTAATGCTGTACAAACCTCCCACTACCATCCACAATATCCAAAAAGTCCCGCCAAATGCAAAACTTCTGCTCTGCCGATCTCGGGAACACCAGGAAGCTCTGGAATAACTTATACATGAGTCAGAGAACAAGAGAGGCCGAAGGCTGCTGAATCCCCTAAAAGATCCACAACCGCCGCCGCTTCCAAATCAGCCGCACACAAATGCAAAGCTTGCTTCTTCAAAAGGGGCCAAGCAACATGATACAAATGAAGCAACAATTGCTGGCTAGACAACCTGACCTGAAACAATACCCTCACCCAGTCCCAGGCAACCTGCAAGTGAGGGCATAAGACCAGACAATGCTCCACAGACTTAAGATGAAGGCTGCAACAAGGGCAAAGAGAGCTCACACCCAGCTTAAACCTACTCACCAGGGCATCCACTCTCATACAGTGGTGCACCACCTACCACAAAAACACCATGACCTTTGGTGGGGGAAGTGAACTCCATGTCCATGTCCAAACCGAGCGCCAGCGAGAACCCGGAAGCTGCAGAGGCCACTTGCCTGAAGGAGGCAAAGTGTCATGAATATTCAGCACTCGGTAGCTCGATCGCACAAAACATGAAGCAACAACATCAGGATGAACCTTCCAAACCTGCACCACCACAACATCCTGAAGCGCTAGAGGGATGTGTAGCTGAATACTACCCACCACTCACTCCCAAATAGCCCGGCGACTGTCCCTCAGCTGAAAGTGGGCCCGAAAGAACTCCCAAGAAGCTAGCTGGCCATCCCAATACTAATCCTCCAAGGTGAGAACAGCAGCCCGCCTCCAACGGGCCTGCGTCTGGGCATGCACGGTGGCAGCCAAGGGCAAGTGCGCAGGGGGCAGAGGAACCCACAAGAAAGGAGAGGAGTGGTGATAAGAGAGGCATAGTCCAGTTGGAAAAGCACACGCACATGATCCCACACCCGCAACACCCCCGTAAGAAAAGGGGATGCATGTGAGAAAGGCCTAAGACCATATAACAGCGCCCAGGGCAACTCCACCGGAACAGACGGCTTTCCAAATGCCACACAATGGCGAAGAGACTGCACAAGCAACGCCGCACCAGGAGAAGACGCCCTTCCTGCAGAATGCTCCAGACAAACTTGGAGACCAACACCTTGCTATGCAGCGCCAGATCCAGAATGGCCAAAACCCCCATCCTCCCAAGGGCGGAGACACTTCCACCAAGCCACCTTGACAACCGCCGCTTCATCATCCCCACCCCACACAAAGTTTCGAACCATCCTATCCAAAGCCTGCATCTTACCCTCAGGAGCTAACATCGCGGATGTTGTGTACACATGAATGCTGCAAAGCACAGACTTGGCAACAGTGATCCTGCCGGCCATAGACAGCTTGCTACCCTTCCACCAATTGAGGTGCCGCTGTAACCCCTGCAAGGTCTCATTCCACACCCTCCCCATAGAAATATCTCCTCCGAAAGGAATACCCAACAGCTTGGTACATACATTATCTGGGTGCACCTTCCAAGGGAAAAGAGCCAAACAAGGTGGAGGCGGAGTCAAGATGGCCCATAATGCCGAGCATTTACCCCAATTCAACAGAATGCCCGAGGCCAAGGAGAAGGTATCTAGCAAACCCTTCACATTCCGCAAATTCCTCTCTTCTGCCACTAAGAAGAGGAAAGTGTCATCTGCAAACTGGTTAATAATCTGCTGACTACCATCCTGCATCCGGAGCCCATCCACCACCCCCTCCTTCACTGCAGTCAAAAGCAGCTGAGACAGTGCCTCCGCCACAATCGTAAACAGAAACAGTGCTAAAGGGTACCCCTGACGCACCCCTCTGCCCAAAGAAAAAAAGGCAGAGGGAGCACCCTGACATACCACCGTAGCCCGCGCTGACCTGTACAGCTTCATGACTATCTCTGTAAAGCGTGGACCGCAGCCCAACGCTAACATCATAGCAGACAAAAACTCCCAACGGACACTATCATAGGCTTTGGTAAAGTCAAGCTTAAGATAAGCAATGCCCTGACCTGTTCTCCTGACCCAATACAGACCCTCATTTGCCGCTGCAACATTAGTCAAAGTGTTCCTCCCAGGAACAAACCCAGACTGAACCTTACTCATGGATGAAATCAACACCGGCTTCAGCTTCTCTGCCAGGGCTTTCACGATGATCTTATACACAGAGGACAACAAGGAGATAGGCCTCCAATCATTAATGGTAGAAGGTTGTTTAACCTTAGGAATCAAGGTTATGCATGCGGTATTCAAGATCCTATCCACTTGGGAGGAATGCAATAACTCAAGATACACCTGATACACAGTCTAACCAGCCCACTCCCAATAAGTCTGGAAGAACTCCACAAGAATGCCATCCAGCCTAGGACACTTATCTTTGGCCATACACATACACGCAGCTACCAGATCTTCTCTCGAAAGCTCTTGCTCCAAGCTCTCATGCTGGTGAGGCAAAATAGATGGCTTAACAGCCGCCAAAACAAGCTCCTGCATCTCCTGCTCATAGGGAAGAGCACGCTGTGCAAAAAACCCTGAAAAATGAGCATGCACATACCTCTGCAACTCAGCAGGATCCTCCAAAGTCCGGCCATCTGGCAAAGCAAGGGATGCCATAGATGCCGCATATCGCCGCTGCCTAGCTACTCTAAAGAACACCGATGAATTTGTGTCCCCCTCCTTCAACCAGGTAAGGCCCGCCTTTACCCGTGCCTCCCCAACTTTGACATGCTCTAGAGCAATGATACGCTGCAACACTGCATTATCCCGAATGCCATCAGAAGGCTGCGCCCGAATCTGCTCCAACTCCTGATAAAGAGCATGCAACTCCTGTCGCTCCTGCTGCACACGCTGCCTACCAAAAACCTTGGCAAAGTGCTTCACCCTAGCCAACGCAGTCACCATGCCAGACATGCCACTCAGAGATGAAAAAGTATCAAGCCACACCTCCTGGTACCGAGCCGAAAAGTCCTCATCTGCCAGGAGCCGGGTGTTCAAACGGAACACAGTCCTAGAGGGCCTAGAGGCAACCGTACCCTGACTGGACAACACCTGAGGGTAATGATCAAAAATGGAAATAGATAGAATGTTACTCCTATGCAAAGAGGGCACGCCGTCCAGGGCACAGGGGGAGGCATAGCACCTGTCATGCCTAGCATACGCCCGGCCCGCTCCAACCTGCCTGTTACAATAGGTGAAGGACAAATCCCCAGGGACCTCAACCAAAGCCAAATCCTGTAACAACCTCGACCATTGGTCCCTCTCAAAGCCTTGCACAATCTATGTGCCCGAGCCAGAGCAATCCTCTACTCGCTCCACCATATTGATATCCCCTAACAGCAACCAGGCGACCTGCAACCCTCCGAGGGCTCGCAACTTATTCCTAATTGTGGCCCACAAAGCACCCCACCGAGAAGGCTGATTAGGGACATAGACATTAACAATCCCCTACTCTTGTCCCCCTTCCAACCACTTAATTATTGCCCATCGACCAAACCTGTCCGTTGCAGAGTAAGTAACCTGCACATCCATCTTCTAAGCAATGAGAGTGCCCCCACTAGTCCGCCCATAAGAAGAAGAAATAGAGGCAAACTGCCTACCAACCATATCCATCAACCTCGACATATCACCTCTCGACTGAGATTATTGTTGGGGAAGATGATATAGTGGAAGCGGGATTGCATCTAAATTCTTTTGCAAGTGTGTCTCATGAAGAGCCAAGTACCATAGGTGCACGCGTTAGCATGAGGAGGATGAACCAAAAGCAAGCAGAGGCATTGCAGGATAATGATGGAGATCCACCAGTAACCGAGGTGGATGTAAGGAGATCTAGAGTTGGATTTTGGAAAACAGCCTGGACTGATCAAACTCCACGATATTGCGACGCCGGGAGGATGACCAAAAAATGCAAGCACTGTGGGGCTTTGTTGTGGAAAGATGAAACATTCTCTTGCTCCAATGGTAAGGTCTCGTTGCCACCTTTACCGACCCCCCCTCCCGCTCTCATGGACCTTTACACACGGGGGGATGAAATTGGAAAGGATTTCCAATCTGGTATTAGAAAATATAACAACGCCCTTGCATTTGTCTCATTGGCTATCAAACTCGATGCCTCCTTGGCAAACTCCATTGGAGGTGTGTACACCTTTAGAGTCAATAGTCAGATGTGTCACATGATGGGAACATTGTTGTCTGGTAGCCAAGATGATAGCCCGTGTTTTGCACAAATTTATATCATGGATGGGATGAACTGCAGCTGGATCGTCGTACGTCATTTAGTGGTGGTACACGACGCCATACAATGGCATGTCTCCAACACAGGATGGCAGACGTACAAGAATGCATGATGCGTGAGACGTACAAGAATGCATGCATCAGGGGGATGATCATAAATGATAATTCTGAATGGCTAGAATGTCTATAGTAAGCATCGACATGCGGTATGCCACGTCAATTGCGACACCTATTTGCTTCAATATTGTTGGAATGTAACCCCATTGTATCCACTTGATATTTGGAAGGAGTTGGAATGTAAGATGGTTGAAGATTTTCTAGACCAAAATGTCGCTCATGCTTATTCTGAGACATGCCAACTGAGTCAATACGCTGTTTACATGGCATTAATGGATGTGGAGGAACACGTGCAATCAGCTGGAAAGGGTGACAGAAATGGGCTTCAAGTTACCAGAAACTGTGCTGGACACAAGCACACTATTCCAAGAAAAGATGTTCTACGTGAATATGGATAACGTCCTATCCGATTCAAACAAGTTGAACATGGATCAACAGAAAGTTTACGATGCCGTTCTTAGCCATGTAATCGATAAGACTGGTGGTGGAGTCTTCTTTGTAAATGGCTCCAGTGGAATTGGAAAGACGTATGTATATAATACTCTCCTAGTATATGTGCGTCCAAGGGGTTGGGTTGTTCTAGCAGTTGCTTCTTCTGGTATTGTGTCGGTGTTATTGCAAGGTGGTCGAACGACATATTCACGTTTCAGGATACCCATAGGGGCACACGAATCATCTACATGCAACATTCCAAGGCAGTCAGAATTGGCAAGACCAATTCGAGCATGTCGGTTGATAGTATGGGATGAGGCACCGATGATGCACAAGTGGATATTTGGCAGTCGATAGGATACTAAGAGATGTGACGGGCAATGAGCATACCCCATATGGTGGGATTCCAGTGGTATTTGGAGGGGATTTTAGACAACCCCTACCACTGGTTCCTAAAGCGTCATGCGCGCAAATTGTAAAAGCTTCTTTAAAGCGTTCCTCTATTTGGGATAGTGTTAGGGAATACAACTTGACAATCAATATGCGTGTCATGATGCTATTGGATTTGGATGCGCTTGAACATCAAGAATTTGCTGACTACCTATTAGGTACAGGAGATGGGAGAGAACCTACCTTACCAGAGAAGGGTGTTGACATGGTGCATTTGCCGTAGGATATGTATTTTGGATTGGATGATGTGGACGATTTAATTCAAGACATTTTTCCTGATATCCAACAAAACTGGACGCTGTATTCCTATCACGCATTCCAATTGTGCCTACCGATTCCGGATTGCCACTTCAGTTTGAAAGGGTGCAATTCCCATTGCGACCAGCCTTTGCCATGACGATAAATAAGTCCCAAGGCCAGACAATGCATAAAGTGGGGATATACCTTACAAAGCCTGTCTTTACGCATGGACAATTATGTGTTGCATTCTCAAGGGTTCAAAACCGACAAGGGATTCGGATTTGTATCAAAGACCCATTGTCCATGTCGCAAGAAGGCCCCAATGCAATTTCAAGGTTCACGAGGAACGTCGTTTACACAGATGCTTTGTGACGGAGGTAAGTGTCCTAAGTGTCTGATCCTCCACTAATGTCATGACGTCCATATAGTGCATGCATGTGTTTTTTCCTCCAATGTCTCTCATGTTGCTATGGCATTTATGGACCTTCTCAATTTGTGCAGATCATGAAGCACTACACACCCTTTGTACCTCGAGAACTTGGAAATTCTAAGCCAAGGGCGATAGTTCACGTACGTCGTAGGGATGGTGAGTGTAAGATTTGTTAGTTTTACTAATATATATTGCTTATGTGCTTCTTCTTACTATTGTAGGGAGTTTTGTTGTAGTTGATAACACGCGTTGGCGTGTTGCTGTGTTGGAGTCAAAAAAGTTTCCCTCCAAGTATACATGCAGGGGAACTTGCTACAAGTCAGGAGGCATCACACACATAGGTGTTTGTGATGGGAGACAATTCAAGGCTTCTGCATCGATCCCCCATGACTGAATACGAGCTTCCCATATTTCTAACAAAATATAATATAGTTGTAGGTGCAGCTGAGTCGCGCGTGTGGGAATCAATATCAGAGCATGTTTACACATTCATGTTCGCCACTATAGGTACGACGGGAGGAGCTTCTATACCTGTCAGCCTCGCAGATGATCTCCTCATCGAGCCGATAGATGTTTCTGGAGTTCTTTGGGATCAGTTCTTCATGATGTGGATCCATTGAGGCTGCGGTCACAAACTCTATACTTTTAGTGCTTGTTGCTTGGGATTTTGTTTGAAAACAATATCTCGATATTCTTGGCGCTTGTACTAAGAAGTGGACATGTTTTGTACAAGTTACTTCACATTATGTATACACTTTCAAGGTAAAGTTGTTTTGAATCTATATGTGTCTATTGCGCCTATACATGTATTGCCTTAGATGCATTGTGTGCATTCATGACTAATGCCCGACATCGCTCCTGCCTGTGCTTTTCATTACTTCTACCCATTCCATGTGTTTGGGCTAATGCGCAACATCTCTAAACGTTAAATCCTTCATAGCATACTCCATTACATCTATATCGTGTTTACATTATACGAGTTTTATACAAATTGCATTATATCTATCTATTTCACATGTATATGACTAATGCCCGGCATCGCCAAGCACACGTTTCCAGTTAGAATTATTCTGAATGAACGACTGTCGATTTTTGGGCATCGAAGCGGTTTCGGAAGGGTTAGTTAGACGGTGTGGATCCATGGGAGGTGGAGATGGAAGGCAGAGGATTTTCATCCTGTGCAGGAACAAGCCCGGCAAGTTCGGGGATCAGAATTACGTGAGAATAGCCTCTCTTAGATAAAGTGAACAATCTCAGTTTTAGGCAATGCCAGAACATGGCGTAGAATCAAATGGCAACGTGTTGCATTTGCATAATCCGAAACTAGGTTTCCATGCCTAGCCAGCGCCTTCTGCTCTATATTACTCGTCGTTCTTTCCCAAAAGCGTTTCCCGTTTCTCAAATCCTGTGTAAACAAGGTAAGCTCTCTTCTGGTTTGACGGTTTTGATTCCCTAGCAGAATAAACTGTTCCCTATCATGGAGATGTTTTTTAAAATTGTCTTAGAGCTCTTACACAGTTGAGTCTGCTACCATATTAGTAGATAGCTCATTTTAAGGCAATCACTATCTCGTCAGAGTGGTTATTGTCAGAGTGGTTATTGTTTCTGACTCAATCAGATGTTTTGTAATCTGAATTTACCATAGACATATATGCAATCCTTACACAGAGCTTGTAATGCTCCAAGCTAACCATAATAGACAGCCTTAGAACATGATTTTTTGAAGAATTTATGTTGAGGCAACCACTATCAAACTTCATTGTATATAGACCTGACAGGACTTGGTGTCGTCTACCATTAGTCAATCATAAGATTTGGTCCATGCAGTCTGGATTCAAAACATTCAGATTTGTAGTATAGTCATCAAGGTACATAACGCTTTACGGCAAGGTTAGGAGTAATGTTGTTTTCAAAATATCGGGCACATAATTTTTTTGCATGGACTGGAATGCGAACATTTGTCAACAATGTAACATAAAGAAATGAATGTTTTCTAGTAGAAACACGATTCATAGGTTTTGGTTATCCATCTCTGTTTTCCAATGCACAATTGATGCAAATTTGTTTATCCATCTCTATGTCCTGTTCTAGCTAGAATGCAGCTATGAACACCAAGGTTTCTTATGGCATTTAATATCATCATGATCAATTTTTTTTTTTTTACTCGAAGGTTGGGGGGATGGCCATTCCCACCACCCATAGCAGACCCCTGCACTCCTTTCATACCTGCTACTACAGGGGGAGGCACAAACAGGCCTCTAAACCCTCTTCTTCGCAGGTACTCCCAGAGCCGGGACCCACAAAAATCCGCCCGCATATGACAACCCCTGCAACACGCGCGGGTACTGGAAGCGACATCTGAGGGATGTCACCAGTCTCCCATAGCGGGAGGGCAGCATACTACCTCCACGACGATTCCGAACTTACTGCTTCAACTGGCCTTGCGGCCCCTGGGATACGCCCAGTCGCAAATTCGGACCTACTCCCGCAGGATCCATAATCAAACGGCCTTGCGGCCTCTGGGATACGCCCAGGCGCAAACTTGGGATACACCTAATAATTCCAAATGGCTCTTATGAGACCGCACAAACTACTTAACTAATTCTGTGCTAACAATTACACCTACTCAAAGCAGCATCTTCAACATGGTTAATATGACCCACTGACAACTTAAGGCACCACAACCATGACTATCTAATTTGACTATCTAAACCATAGCTCACTAATATGTAAGCCTATTAGTCTGAAAACCATGACCCTAAGAAACATGACCCCCTACTTCAAGGTTAAGCAAGCATATAATTTTAGACTAAGTCCTCAGTGATCAATTTATTTTTGCAGATCAAAGAGGTTTGCATTTAATTTGAGGAGCATAATAATTGTAAGTATTCTGATCTCTGCATCAAACATAAACTCGTGAATTTAAGATAGGCTTTTGTGCCTCTTATTAGTTAAACTTGTAGTCTTTGTGACCGGAGCTACTATCTACTCCCCTTTGCAAAGGTCGCGACCAATGGTATATCGCTCTTCATATACGTCGTATATCGAGAGCGATATACGGCATATATCGCTCTCGATATACGCCGTAAAAAATTTGAAAATGATCGGACGCTGCCGGCCGGCGAAAAAAAAAAAAAAGGAGGTGTATATTGCTCTTTGATATACGTTTGTTTTTGTTTTTGTTTTTTTTTTTTTTTTTTAATTTCAAAACGTATATGGAGAGCGATATACACTTTTTTTTTTTAATTAAAAAAAAAAACGTTTGTATCTACGGCGTGGCTCAGCTCCGGCAGCCTCAGCTATTGCTCAGCTTTTTGCAGTCGGAGCTTTTTTGAGCTTCTTTGAGTCGGAGTTCTGTACCAAGTAGTCAGACCAGTTCTGTACGGAGTTCTTTTTTGGAATCAGAGCGTCCTTCTGCACCGATTCAGGGCCCTGCAAATTTTTAAGATTCACAAGGGTTTCCATTCAATTTCGTAAGATCTGGGAAGAACAGGGTTTCTGAATAGGAATCTCCATGAACAGGGATCCGAAAAGTAAGGCTTAAAACATCTGGCTTAAAACAGGACTTAATCCGAAATCCTTCTGGACTGCACAGATTTTCTTGCTATTTTTTGTGAATATTCTACTTGTTTCAGCCAATTGCTCTACCCACAAAGTCACATGATTGGAGAAAAAAAAAGCATGTCCTATTTATCTAAAGCCAAGGGCAAATCCGCGATGCACTGCAACCCACAAAAACAGGGTTTAAGAATCGATTCTGCAAAAAAATAGGGCCGAACTCTGATCGATGGAGATTTGGGTGAACTGATTGTACATTGAATCGATAGAACATAGCTATGGTTTTCGTGGCAAGAAAAGAGGATACCAATAAATATGGCATCCAGGAAAAGCACGTTAAAACAACTCTTGCTCTGCAAATCCGCAAATGCTTAACAAATCAATAACAGCCTATTCATGCGCAGATAACTTCAACTCTTCCTCCACAAAAGAACCCCTGTCCTGAAAACAAAAACCCTGTTTTTGCAAAAGCAGAAGTATGAAAGACCGAAAATATGCTGCAAATGGATGGGCTTCTTCAGCGCGCTTCTAGAATGGGGCTCCGGTAAGCTCTCTTGCCGATCATCTCGTCGTCTGCCATAGCCGCCTCAGCTGCCATAACAAAGCAAAAAAAATTAAAAATAATAAGAAGATTCCAAAACTAAAAGCCGTACGCCAAAACAAAAAAAAAAGGTGTATATCGAGAGCGATATTAGAAAAAAAAAAAAAAAAGGTGTATATCGAGAGCGATATACACCACTTTTTTTTTTTTTTTCTTTCCGGCCACCCCGCCGAAAAGGCATATATCGCTCTCGATATACGGCGTATATCGAGAGCGATATACGCCTTGGTCGCGACCGTTGCAAAGGGGAGTAGATAAAGACTTCGCTTTGCGACGTCTATATGCATGTCCTCCACGTGATATAAGATCCATATTTAACGTGAGTGCACAGAAAAGAGTTCATGCATCGAATGTGCTTGCAGAAATGCGGCAATAATTTCACGGTGACAATGTGAGGGTGAATCTGAGAGGCAATGCTTTGTAGTCTTAGATTCCTGCATTCAGGAAGAACATCATAGCAGTTGCATTGCCTTTAGTTTCTGGAAGCTCTGCATTTTGTAAGAAGTCTAGAACTTGACCTCTTTGTTGCATCATATTGTATCTACATTTTATCTGGGGCTGGAGTTCGAAAATGGCTATGCTTTGTAGTCTTAGATTCCTGCATTCAGGAAGAACATTATAGCAGCTGCATTGCCTCTAATTTTTGGAAGCTCTGCATTTTGGAACAAGTCTAGAACGTGACCTCTTTGTTGCATCATATTGTATCAACATATTATCTGGGGTTGTTCGAAAAGGGCTATATAATTGAGGGAGACCTACAAGTTCCTGGCAGAAAGTTCTGACAACATTATGTCACAAGGTATTAAATGTCTGTTTTTGCTCATTCTAAAGAGCACCGCTATCCGTTTGGGCCCATGAAGTATAGCCCTTAGCAATTGCACTCTCCAGCAACTCTGTTAAAGTTTTCAACGAATCAATGTAGAGCCTGAAAATAGGAACGATGAGGAGAAAGCAAGCTTGCTTTATTCTGATCGTATTCATCATATGACCATTTTCTAGACATTTTACATCGGCCTGAGACCTGCAGGATTTATACTTCCCAAATAAAAGCACAAACAAACTTTAACATTGTCTTTTGCCTAGATAAGTCAAATGTGGTTAAAGTGGGCAGTATTTTAAATTACGGGTCTCATTCACTAATCTGGGACTAGTGCTTTTCCAAACTTTTTAGAGAGTTCTTATACTTTGACATGGCTCACAATCTTTTTTACATATCGTATCTTTGCTTGGGTTAGTGTTTTTTTTTGAAAAGCAATGCGAGAAGACATCGAAGTAAATGAGAGAACCTACTTAGCAAGTTACACAAATACTAAATACTTTATTTCATAATCAAGTACTATGTGCCTTAGCATACATTGTTACTAGATTTAGGTTGCTCATGGCCTTATCCACCTTCTTCTTAGGTATCTTGTGTGTTTTATCCTTAGGGAACTGCTCTGGTTCGTATGACCACACCACACACCCCACATATTCCCTCCTCACCGGGTCTGCTGGATTATTCCTCCACCTCTTCTCCCAACGTCTTGAGTATTGCTCTTTGAGATTACCTTTTTTGTGCCTCCCCATTGGCTCCCAAAACTGCACCTGGAAACCAGGGCGCAACTCCTCACCATCAATCATGCTCGTGGTCACCTCACTTAGAACTTGACCCATCCATATGGGACATTCATCACTGTCAGGCCTAACCAACACCAAGTAGCCTGGTTTGATGTCTTCAAAGGGATCCCAGTCTTTAAGATCGAACCACTTCGGCTTATTGGCCTTGCTTCC
>JAANSK020098462.1:0-16142 GCA_011763485.2 Isoetes engelmannii | reverse complement strand
TTTTTGGGTAGCTTGCGATGTGCAGCTACCCACTCTATACCATTGTAGTCAAACTGCTGAGATGAATGAAAAGCCTAGCTAATGTTGTTGTTTTCATGCGAGTCGCAGAGCAAGAATTAAGTTATGGAAGATGCACTTGTTCCTTTTAGCATTTTTTTATCGACTCTCTTAAGTTTACCGTATCTCCTATATCACTCATCAGATTGCATGGCTCTTTCTCCCAAAATGACCAAGCACATTATTTGATAGCGCATCCATGTCCAAATAAGAAAAAATATTGTTAAACAGTGCATTATATAGGAAGAAAGCGAGTTTTCAATTGAGTTAAGCTTGATCCTTGCTCACATCCATCTCTGTGTTTACACTCATCATGTATAAATATACATGATCCTTACATTGTCATGTACAAATGTACAGTTTATTAGCAAGCTTATTACTGCGAAGGTTTTTCCCTCAAAACCATTCGGGACGAGGGTTTTTTAATCCTGGACAGTAATTGGTCGGTTGTTATTTGTTTGGCTCCCATAGGCCATCCCAATTCAATTCGATTATTTGCTACTCTAGTATTATAGAGGGTATGTAACGGACCCATGGGAGGATCTTGGTGTGGCGTTTCCTGATAACACATAACAGGGTAGTATGGATTTCCATAAACATCCGGATGTTTTGACCAGTTGGTTAGGCCGGGGTAGTTGCGGAATATTACATTTGGTATCACAGCAGGTCTCGGGTTCGAGTCTTCATGGGTGCCTTTGGTAATCTTGGTAACCACCCAATCATAGTTTTGGATGCTCCAGGACGAGCATAGTTCCAGTGGGAGAGATTGTAACGGGCCCATGGTAGACCGCTCGAGTATTCGATCCTTGAATGTGCCGTGGGACGTTCTCGAGACACATGCATATATGGGTAGAAGCGACTACTCATAAACGTCTAGACGATTTTGCCCAGTTGGTTAAGGGCATGTTGGTTAGGAACGCTACAGGGTAGAAGAGATTCACGTTGGTTTTGGAAGATAGCAATTTTTAGTGTCCACTAGAAATCAAATTAGTCTATAAGACAACACACAACATTAAAGGATCTCATAATCGTGCCTCTATACCCACAAAATCCGACTGTAGTACGAGATTATGTCATGAACTTGCACTAAAAAACACATGGTATGTCTTGTTTCGTGACTTGGTGTTTGTTGTAAATTCCAAGTGGCCTAACTACCTTCAGCGTGGCATAGATCGCATAGGAGGCAGACCCGCAAAGGAACACACTAGAGGAGGGCTTCACAGGACGGCCCTAGGGGACTTTAGAGCATTACCCACCATGACAGGCACATGGTCCAACAAGAACGACAGGAGACCTAATAAGCAGTGATTTGGGGTGAGGATGGCACTGAAGAAGACCCAGCCAGTGTACAAGGAGCCTCTGATTACCCAGCAGCAGGTCCCCTGGCCAGCGAGTTCACGCTCTCGTGAACAGTTGCATGGCCACCTACAGCCAAACCCGTGGGCCCCGCTGGAGTTACCTCAGTCCCTCTTTGGGCCGCAACTGCCTCTTGGAATTGGCATCAAGGCTTTGGTGGACTCGCAGGTCCAATGTTTCCTGACCGAGATCAGGAACCACATGTGTGCTATATATGCCGAGGGAGGGACGACATACACATCCCTAACTGTGTCCATCGAGAAGTGGATACAGCTGATCCAGATGCTATAGGTTTTCATACCGGAGCCTGTATAGGTCAGTGATGCTTCAGTGCAGACGTTAAGGTCTTACCCCTCAGGGGAGTCAGCTGCCGGCACAACACATCCTCATGTGGACAGTGTAGACATGTCTACCTAGACGGAAGATTTGCAGTACACAGACCAGAGAGCATCGAATACCCGCTCCTCTGAGACTGGAAGTTCCCAGGGGGACGAGTGGGACACACCGGAGCTGAAATTGCGTAATGTTGGCTTTGCAGAGCAGGATGACATTTCAGCTCGGGAAGAGGTGGAGTGTTGTTTCATCCAAACCATGCGCATACGCCTAGATGGCATCCTCTCGGCCAGTCGGGTAGGAGCGCCACAGCTCGACCGCCCTCGTCATCTCCTAGTTCAATTTAGGGATGCCATCTCTCGGCTCCACATTCTGAAGCATGGTAACCACCTTAAGGGAACAACCTTCTCAGTCCAGGAGGATGTCACTCCAGTCCAGCTCTGCAAAAGGAAAGAGAAAGTGTGCCGCGACCGTGAGGCTCGTTTGCAATAAAGTGGGCAGTGCACAGAGGAGGACAAGCCATTCTCTGGGATCAGTGGCCTTCTGATCCCTGGACGTTTGGTATCTAGTCTTCCTCAGCTGGTTCTCATTGTACTGTCGAAAATTAGGACTTAAATGCCTGTCTATTTTTGTGATGGGGATTAGTCCCCCTTCTTCTGTTTAGATGATGGTTTGTCCCCCAGTTTCTGTTTGGGTTTACGCCCCCCCTTTTATGTTTAGGTCCCATAACCCGATTGGGTTTTTGTGGACGATAAAAAGTTTATCTCATTTTATCTTATATAGAGGGTGCAATCTTTTACTAGGGGTAAATTCTCTTAACAGGTGCAAAAGAAAGGTCTTAAAATAATGTAAACAAAAAGCAATATGAAATGGGTGGACATAAAAGGACAACAAACAAAGGAAGGCATGACTAAAAGGAATACAACACTTTATTATTATCTTATATTAATTAAAGCGCACACGTTTCCTGGGGAAAAAGCTATATTGAAGATCTTCCTTGTTGAATGAATGTGATATGTTATGCGGCGTATTTATCTTGGTCAAACAAAAGGCTACTGCCTTCGACAAAATAGAGTGAGAAATACATATATTTAATCGAGATGATGGATTATTTATAAATCCGTATTCTTATTCTAATGCAATCTTCTATTTTATGTTACGCACACACGAGCATAGTCAAGTGCAAAAATAGAATAGAATAGAATAACATGTTATCGTTCGCGGAGGCCAATTGGCCTATGGGACCAAAGGCGAAGGTTTGCCCAGAGTTTGCCAAGGCGATGTACTAGGAGAGTATGGACCAACATCATTTTTCTTTAGAACGGATGTAGACCTTTGGTTATCTAGTGATCACAAGAATTAATCACATAATACATAAGGTGTATTATGTCTATCAGAGTAAGTAGTGAAAGTTAAAGCAGGCAATTTGAGGCAACTGGAATGGTACCACTTTGTCTTCCCATGTATCATCAAGACAAACAGCTTGTCAAGAAAAGTGACACAACATTAATATAGGTACTTGTGTCAGAGGTGAAAACGATAAACTTATTTGAGATAAATGTGAGTTAATCGACTAGGCAAATCTAAAAAATCGACTGTTGTGCTCTGGGCCATACACTAGCTACAGGGAAGTGGGGGCACAAGGTGATGAAAAAGGGTGCAAAGAAGCTTGTAGGAGTCAGTCAGTCATGTAGGTGGTTGTGAGAAGCACATCGGATTCAAGAGCATGGAATAGAAAGGGAGGGGACTGGACGAGAAAAAACCCAAAGCATCGAAGTGAGGACAAAATACGAGGGGCACGGGGCAATAACAGTGTCAGAAGAAAGAAAGAAACTAAGCAAGAATCCAACCCAAACAAGATCCCAGAGGTAGAGGCCGATCTCAGCGGTGAAAACCCTTCAACCTAGCATGTGTTGGGAAATACTAGTGTTTAAGAGCCTATGTCCGGCCAAATTTAAAATTTACCAGGGTAGCATGGAATAGCAAGAAATGGTCGTGCTCTACAGGTAGAACTCCGCTTTATAATTCTCTAGAGTAGGTAATTGAATTATCAAGTAGCTAAATTAAAAAATAAGATAAGATAAGATAAGGGTTTTAACGTCATGCCACTAGGCAGCATCCAATAGAACAAGGGACCGAAGTCCGAAATAGACAGATCACAAGAGGGGGCAAAGCCCCATCATCAGACAAGATACATGATAATGGCAAGTGCCCAAACCAAATCAAGGCTGGGCAACCAAAAGTAGGGAAGCCACTAGATGTATCCCAACAGGGGTCTGTAGGCCACCGGTCAAGAATGATTGCTTCCAGGTAGTTTTGCTTAGAGGGTTCTTATTCCCCGCTGGGTTTTAAACTTGCACCTCGGCCTTGTGTACTGGTCATTTCGATTTTATGGTGAATATATATCCGACGTCCTTCAAGGGAAAGAAATCTTCCTTCCCACTCCATATTTTTTTCAGAACCAAACATGGGACATTAAAAACCCCTTAAAGAGGAAGAAGGGAACTAGGAAATTTAGATTAAGAGCACAAATTGAAATAAAATTGTGAAAAGGTGAGCATTATTGGGCAAAAAGAAGGATGGGCCCGTGCCCGACAGAAAGTCCATGTCCAAACGTAGGGGTGGCCTGTCTCGGGGATCGAATCCAGACCGTTGGATGGACACTAGGCATCAAGCAAGAGGCTAAAGCACGTACGACAAATCAGGGCCGATGGAGGCGTGCGTGGAAAAGAAAGGCCAGGATGCCCCTTCTGTCCACGTGTCGTCATCCTACTGGGTTCACATCACGAGGGCGCAGACTTCGTGTGGCAGGCCCGCCCGTGGTGGCGGGATTTATGGGCAATGTACGGAAGGCCGGGCCCAAGGCTCCACTGAGCGGATTTGCCGGCATATATTTCCGGCTACAAAACCCTCCCCGGCAACGTTCTCGGCGCCGGAAAAAACCCACAAGTAAAGCTTACACTCTTTGTTGTTTGGTGCTGGCTATGGCGGCTTCTTTCTTACCCTTATTAATGCATGATCTTGCCTCGAGCTCGGCTATGGCGGCAGTCCGGCGCCCCGACACCTTGAAATCCGTCGCTTAAATCGTTGGCGCGTTTGTTTCTTTGGTTCCAGTTCTTTGAATCGCCGCAAACGGTACCATCTTTTGCTCAATCCGATCGATTCTTTCCTTCCGGTCTGATTTTCAAGGAACGCTTCGATTCTGTAGCGGGGATATATTACAACGAAATCGGCGTAAGTCTTGCTCGGTCTTGAAGATTCGCAAGCAATTTTTCTTGAATATTTTTGGATCAAGGAATCTGCCGCTGCGCAGAAATGAGGCATGATTGACGATGCAAAACCCTGGATGAGGCTTTCCGGTATGTGTTCTTGAGCTTATGAATTAAAATATATAGACTGGAAAAAGATTTTGGCAAAGCATTTGCCGTTGATTCTACCGGTAGGAAACAGTATCAGCAATCCATAAGCCTTTTTATCTTTTCTATGACCCTGTTCTACATCCGATCGATCTGCAGAACCAAGTTTTTCGAGCTTGCAAAAGCTTATAAGCCTACGTCAAATGGGCCCTTAGTTCTGAGTCGTTTCGGCCGTTTCACCTTCGACAAGAAGAGCTGAATAATTACACTGCATATTCATGTCTTGATGACACCTATTTTTTCCTTCGCCGCTGTTATAAATCCCCTAGGCGTTGATTTTAGAGCAGCTGCAACAAAGCAACCTTTTTGCTCTTGAATCTGTAGGAGTACCAGCTGCAGTTTTTAACGTGGTAGTTGCACTAGGTAGAAAAATGCTTCGTTTTGGATCTTCCAAACCGGCCTAACAAATTGTCCGGATGATTTTTATTGCAGATTTAAGTATGGGGTACCTGAAAACGGGATCAAACAGCGGATGATTTATCACATTAGCAACTTTAACCGATTCTAGACTGCGCATTTTTGTTGTCGGTCGATACCTTTTGCAGTAGATCGGAAGGAATCGATCATAAAAGCATGTTTTATGTGAAGGATTGGGCTCTATCAAGAAATTGTAGAGCAAGAAGAAACCTATGGGTAATGTCCTGCCGGAGAAAATAAACCATGAGGACCCGTGTTGCAGATTTTCCATGTCTTCCGTCGAAGCTTCGGGCAGTGCCGAAGTAGAGAAAACAATTTTTTTCTCTGGGGTTGAACAGGAAGGAACCACTACAGCAGACGAATTAGCAGACTGGAATCGACAAGACAATCAACAATTTTCTTCCCAGCTTCAAATCTGTAAAGAATCCCCCTTCACAATGCGGTATGCAAAATTTTTTCCTTCCTCCTAGTTTTTACAATCTGTTCCCTTCTATGCAGGCACCTAAACAAACGGTTTTATGTTCCGATCATGTCAGGATCTGTCCCAGACGTCGGCATAATCCGAGCCAACTGGAAACTTAGTACAATCCTTTGATCCCTTTGCTCAAAAACTGATAAATTAATCTCTTGCAACAGTTTTCAATCCGGTCGGCTTCTGAATTAGACCAATCTAAGGTTTCTGGGGCTAGATCCTTACAAGTTCTCTCAAGGAATCGAGCTCAGAATCGATCTAGAACTAACTGCAGCCATAGCTCGGTCAAAATCTGTACCTTTTTGCGCTGTGGAAGCTTTATGTCTCTTCGTTCGTTGCTCTGTATGGGTCGATACGACATGCTCATGCGCAAACTGTCTCTTCGACGTCATATCCCGCCGCTGCAGTATGCAATTACAATTTTTCTTCCATGGACAAGGACCCATCCGATTCATCGGCTGTAGAGTTGCTTGAAAACTTAGATTCAAGGTTTCTGTTTTTGCCTATCCCCTACCCAGTTCGCTGCAGATTTGAGCTTGATCCATGACTAAATTTGAACTAAACCTGATTCCCGATTCGTTCTGATCCTTGTCCTCTGATTCTCCTCCTTCATTCTTAACTATTCATGCGGTCTGTTTCTGCAACTGAAACTTGGCTTCAAATCGATTCTTCGTTAGTGTTGCCTGCATATTCACGAACCCAAATACTTTTTGCAGCTTCAATGTTCCAAGTGATGCAGGATTTGGCGGAAATTAAACCACCCGATGCCCGAACCAAGCTAAAGCAATCCATAGTTGTTCCATCCTCCGCATTCATTGCAGTGTCGAGATGGCAATGGCTGTAAGCCGAGCACCTACACGCCTTCTTTGCTTCCTTGCGAATTGGCCTGCAAATTAGCAAACCCAACCGCTTGCATCGCTTCTCGTTTCCTTTGCAGTGGGAAATTCCAAGTATCGGCCAGAATTAAGAAACCGAAATGCCCGAATCTATTGTTTGTTCTCTGCGGCACAGGGATCCTAAGTGTTCCAGGCCGCCTATTTGCCATCCCAGAGATCCCAAGATTCTAAGCAGTGGCCTCAAATTTACAAACCCAGATTGTTATGTAATGACAATGCCCGTCGAAGCCGTAGCTCTTTTTTGTTTTTTGTATGACATGTTCTTTGTTAAACGAGGCTACCAAGCAAGCCTTTTTCAGTTTCGCCGGAATGGTTGGTTTATGCTAATCCTGCCCGCTTTATATGTTTATGGTTGCAGGAGTTTTGTGTTGGCCGTCCGGCATAAGGATATCAAGAAAACGTGGCCGTTTCCTCAAAAGCACTTGCAGCGGTGGTTAGACAAAGGAAGAGAGCCTGTTTTACCACCGCTTCAATCCCCTCGCAAGGTAGCAGATGCAACTGTCGCTGCGACACCAATTCAGGACAATGACCTTGAATTACAGATTTGCCAGGAACAAACTGGATCTTTAAAGATGGGCCATGATCAACATGCCAAGCATGCTGAAAAAACTAGCGAACCAATACAGATCATCAAAGGCTATAGTCCTCATCGAAAGGATTTGGGTTTTGGTTGTCAGACTAAACGGCTCTTTCACAAAATTCTCAGAAAAACTAGATCCCATAAGCTGAAACCCGAAATTTTACATGCGAAGAAGATTGAGGGAAAGACTAACCATGAAAAGGAGATTGAGGAAAAGGATAACCTTCTTCAGACTAGTCTTGCATATGGGGATTTGACTTCAGGATCCAAATGGAATGGTGGAATGCCTGGACACTGTGAAAGCGGAGATACTGCACAAGTTGTTGAGCCAGTTGCTGATAAGAAAATTGATGAGAAGGGAGATCTTTCTCAGGATGTTACAACAGAAGATGCTCCTGCTTCAGAACCAACCAGGTTTGTTCCAAAGCTTGGGCCTTCACGAAAACATAAGTCCAAGTTGCACAAGTTGAGAATCGCAGATGGCTTGAAAATTAAACATGTAAGCAATAAGTCAACTAAGCAAGGGATAGAAAGATTGAAAGATGGTTCTACTCATATGAATACTCAGTCCCAGGAAATGGGAGAGCTCAATGGGACTGCAGCTGCAAACTTGAATACCAAGAACAACAGAAGATTGGAAGATATTCTACGTGGTGAAGGGCAGCTCATGGAGGATTTACATGCTAAAAATAGGATTGTAAGTGAAATTGCAGCAAAAGATTTAGAGGAATGCTGTGAGAAAAGGGAAATATCCACGGGGGAGATAAAAGCTAATCATATAGAGATTGCCAAGAGATCAAATGAATGTGGAATTGGGGTGTCAGAAAACTTAGTACCAAAAGTATGCCCAGTATGTCTTTCCTTCTCTTCCACTTCAAACACAGCATTGAATGCTCACATTGATCATTGCCTAACAGCTGAGCCAGCTCCAAATAGGGTGCCAGTCAAATCACCAAAGTATAAGATGAGAACGCAGAAGATCAGGTCTATTGCTGATATCTGTGGTTCACCACCCTCTAAAGACCATGTAAATAAGTGCGCCTCTGTAGATCCCCTTCTGACGAGAAAGCAAATAAATCCACAAAAGCTGAAACTGGTCATTGAGAAGAGGCATGGAATAGTGAAGACTTGTCACATGGAAGCCTATTCAGGCAGAAAGCATGAGACATCTAATCTAGACCATGAGGATGAGACTAGAAAGCAAATACACGAACCTTTTGGAGGAAAAGAAAAGCCAAAGAAGTCTATGAGATTGAATCACATAGAGCAGAGACAACTTACAGACGTTCCAAGTCAGCAACCATTGACACTGAACTTCAAACCTAGACATGCTATGACTCTCAAGGTATTATCCTCCTGGTTCTTGGTCCTCACTCTTATGGATAGTCATTTTTGTTTTCTATTTGTTTTGAAATTTATGCTTTTAATTTTATGATTCTAATTTTATGTACCAGATTGGCGAGGTCAATATGGTTGATAAAAACACAAGAGACTTCGCTAGTGAACAGGATTTGCCTTCTATGCCTCCTATCATTTTAAAGAAGAGAAGATGCGGCTCTCGAAAGAAGAAGGACGTCAGCAAAATAATCCTGGCAATGCAAGCAGTAGGATCTGCTGCAGAGCAGAAATCTCATATAGGTAATTTGGATCTGTCAGATGCAAACGAGGACAAATGCGCTTCAGTTTTGACTAATTCCAACTGCACTTCAAGCTTGGATTCTAGCTGTAGTATGTTAGAATACAACTCATCAGAGAACTATTCTGGTTCAGGCAGCTTGCATGAAGCCTGGTTGCCTCCTAAAGGCATTCTGCAGCGAATACCATTGACAGGAAAAAATGCTGATCTGGAGGATATACAATCTGCACAGAGGAGGGTGCACGGGAAGGGCATTTTGAAGACAAGGAGTATGGATTCAAGACAGGTAAGAGATGCTATAAATCCTAAGGATCATCACAAAAAGACTAGTGCTGTTATGCAAAAGCAGAATTCATCTTCTAAACCCATTGCCAGAAAGGATAGATTTCCTCCTGTAGTTCCAGTGTCCAAGAGAAAGTTTTCTTCCAGAGTAAATGATCAGTCATTGGAAACTCCTCCAAAGAAATACAAAGCTTCTTTTTCAGAGAAACTTTGTAGATTAGACCATTGGAAAAAACAGTCTGAACTGTGTAAAGATGGGAATATATATCTGCCAAGTAAGAAAAAGAATGATGTCAATGTTGATGACATATCATCGGACAATCATTCAAGCTCCAGTAACATCCATCGGAGTGCTTTACATGGACAAGCCCACACAAAAGCAGCCACCCAAATATCAGGTGTTCCAGAGAGGTCAAAGGCTTCACGTAAAAGTGCTCCTCTTCCAAGAGGTCCTGGTGGTCGTTTTATCAGTATAAATAGCTCAGCATCTTTGGCAGATTTGAAATCTTTGAAGAAAGCCTCACCTTGCACTATGAAGGTAAAATCTAGTTTGCATTCTCCGCCCTCAGTTCTTATAAACGATCTTAGATCTTTTTCATGTGATGATAACCGAGGAAGCAAAGATGAGTCAGAAAGTGACCAAGAAAAGGATCTACCAAGTTCAGATGTTAGAGAAAACATAACAGGGACCCTTTCCAAGGGCTGCAGCAATGATGAAGTTGTGCAGTCGTCAATTCATCCTGGCAGTTTAGTTCAAGGCACCCCTATCACTTGCCGTGCTCTTTCTGCAACACCAAGCATACTACCTGATGAATCTGGTGCTTCAAGGTTGACAGTTCGTGAAGAGCAAGTAGACAAATCTAATGCTAATGGGGATTCGATGTTTAAAAGCAAAGTCATTACAGCACAAAGGCCAAGTGGCATCCTTAGTAGAGAGATATTGGAGCAGCAGCTTGGGATGAATCACAATGTTGATAAAAGCTTATGGCAAAGGCAAGGTACGTATGCATCTAGTTCCGAATCTTTTATGTGTAGTCAGGTAAATGGGAATGTTGGGAACGATTTTGCACCATGGAGCATCAATGGGCCTTTTCAAAACCAATCTGCAATAGACTGCCATAGACAGAATGAAATGATTACTTCAAATTCTACAACAGAATCAAACTTTCATGCATCTACGCTACCCGGATGGATGCGGACAGCCGTTTGTGAACAACCAGGTTCATCTGGCATCCTGTATAATGAAATGCATGGAAATGAAAGATGCTACCTTGAGGGTTGCATGCAGTCGAAAACCACTTCTGACATATATGATTCTGATAAACCTATTTTACGCTTGATGGGCAAAAATGTTTTGCTGAGTCCTAGAGAACAGACACCTTCACACATGATTCAGAGAAACAGAGGCCCTGAAGAGGTGTTTCCTAATTCTTACAAATTTAGCGAACTCCTGTTGGATTCCACCAGTGATTTTCCATATGCTACTAGAGAACCAAGATCAAGGCAATTTGTACAGAATGATCAAAACCCTCAGAGCTCTGTTGTTTACTCTCAGACAGTTCGAGAAGCAGATTTAGTGGACATGATGAGTTTAGCAGAAAATACAACTGGCTCAACTGTCTCTACAATGTTCAAGAATATAGACTTGAAATTCCAAGGGGTTATTGATGGAGGCACATTATCCGCTATTCAAAAGCCAAAACATGTTGATGCAGAATTGCCCCCTAGTATATTTTTCTCTGAGCCTGTCAAGGAGTACCCACGTTCATCTGGTTGGTATGCTGTTGACGAACAGAGCCTGCTGCAGAAGCCAGTGGAAGCAATCACGACCTATTCTTATCAATCTGTTAAGAACATGCCAGAAAATTTACCATCCTTTGTAGTTTCCAATCGACCTGTGTCTCAGTGCTCGAACTTTTCCTTCAATGTTGAATCCCAAAATGCAGAATCGCAGGTTGCAGCAATGAAGGAATATGGTTCAAGGAATTTTCAACTGCTAAATGGTACCTATGATGGAATGGATATAACTAGACTGTCAAGAAACTTCCCAAGCCACAATTTGGAACTTCATAGTCATTATATCCAGCCAGAAAGAGTTGAAATACGTGGTCAAAGCGATGCTATGATCGAGAGGAGGCAGGCCTGCATGGCCTCACAATCTCAATGCCTACCCACCATCAGAGAGGATCCTTTCACTTACATGAGGTCACATGCAGAGGTTATGGCTAGCACAGTAAATGGAAGTGTGGCAAGTGCCAAACTTACAGGACTTGCAATGCTACCTTCTCTGGGTAATTATAATTTGTTATCATCACATAATTTCTGAGCTGGTAACATGTGATGTATTTCTAGCTCAGAATTACCATTATGGATCCCTGCCTACTGAAGTCAGGGTAAAGTTTTGTTTAATCAACTGTACAGAAAAAGAAGGGTCCTGAATTAGGCTTGCAATGGGCAATCCCATAGCGAAGACTTTGAAGGCGGACTAAATCTTCTGCAGTTGATGAGGTAACAAACTTCAAAACACGTAATTTTAATTTCTACGGGTAATAGCCGACCAAATATGATACTGATCTTGATAACTTTATTTCAGGTTGACTGTGGGACAGTATATATTCTATTTATATGAGCAGGCCTGTGGTTTGGTTTGTCAGATTTATAGTTGTATCTACAAATGTACAGCAATGCAGAGAAATGTGTTGTAAATGTATCCTCTAAAGCAGGGAAGGAGGTAATTTCAGTTTTGACTCGTCAAAGTATTTGTTAAGCATAAGATGATTTATATAAGGCAAGGAATTATCTGGCCACACATGGGCTGTTAGCTTTTGGTCGTTATCGCTTGCACCGAGGACATTCAGTATTATATTGGTTGGTAATATTCCTTATGGGCCCCTGATTCTGGCATGCATAAAAAGCTTGCTGGATCACAAAGATAAGGTTATCTGGTTGTTCTTTTCCAATGTGGCCTGGGAGAAGTTGGCGTCTCGTCCACGTCAAGGCATATTTACATATGTGGATGTTTTTGTTCCTCTTTAGAAAGGTGGCTTTCCTTGCTTTTTTGCACTAGAATTCTGTTTTAGATAAAGGTGTGTAGTTGTGTGTGCATATTTCAAACACATTTATGCTTCTTGTGCTCTTTTCTATGTACCAAGACCACTTTACTTTGTTATGGAAACTTCTATGAACATGTAGTTCAAGCATGTAAATTGGTAGGAAATGTGTTGCTTCTTGGTGAGATCACACATGACCACGACCATGTTGACTTTGAGGTCACTCAAAGTACTGTTAGCATTTTTGTGTCGCTATAAATGGTTGTTACCTCTTGTAGGATGTTCCTAGTAGGCATGATATGACCACAAAGCTAGGTATTTTTGTGGTGGTGTCACATCTTGTAGTGTAGTATATTGTTTGTAGGCATTTTTCCTTACCTCCAGAACAAGATTTATTAGGCAATGCAGTACCTTGATACTTATTCCTCAATAAGATTTGGGATGTTTAATGCCCTGGAGCAAATTAAGACGACACACTACTAGCGCCATATCAATCACATGCTTACACAGGGCCCATAGCGCTACCTCCGTACACATTTGCCCATGAAGAAGCGGAGATTGATAGCCTCAATTTGTGCTCGGGAGGCTCGTGAGGACATGAATTGTCAGTGTTGCCAACAGGGTGCCATCGACGACGAATGTCATACTCTTTAAAATTGTCCGACATTCACCCATATTCGTGCCCGCTATGCTGAGTTGTTCCCACCTAACCAGCCGTTCCATGTACTACTGCACACAAATTAATTGGCTTCACTGGGATCTTATCTTCAAGAGGACATGGATAAGCGCACTCGGCCGTGTCCCCAAACACTGCATTAGAATTAAAATATACTGCAATGTATCATTGTACAGTTTCTCCCAAGGTGTTTTCCTCGAAAACCTTTAGGGGCTGGGGTACTTTTTAATTGGGTCCCATAAGCCTATTGGTCTCCATAGACGATAAAAATTCGTTCAATTCAATTCATGTTATGGTCGAGCTACCTTCACTTGTCTTAGATAATTTTTTGGCCTAGCCAAGGTTGTATAGAGCATTATTTTGAATAGGAATGCAATATTCACCTAGGAAAAAATTATGAACGAATTTTTTTTCTGGGTTGCCAAGGGAAAATCCTTGGGGAGGTGGGTTGGTGGAATATGCCGCTAGATGTGCCATTTGGAGGGCCCAGATTGAGAAGTGGACCTGCGTTATTTGGTGTGAGTGTGTCTTTCTTGCATCTGCTGGCGAATTCTACACTTAATGTGCCTTCCAACCATCGATTATACCTTAATGGCGTTCTGAAGACGGTGGACTGTGCTGAGAACATAGTTTAAATAGTGTAGCAGTAAAAGATAAGACCAATAGAAGGGACCATCCCAATGTTGCAATGGAACAGGGAAGCACTTTTACGAAAGTACGATTTTTTTTGGTGGTATTCTGTATATAAATGCTAAATGAAGTATTAGCTCAACAAAGTGATGCATCTGCTTTCCTTGCATGTTAAAACACCATAGTTTGGCAAACAGGAGAGCTGGATTTTACTTTGCTGGTATAGTATGCCTCCTTTGTTAGTTGCTAACTTATGTGGCAATTTAGCAGTGATTACACTATGGAACGTTATTGACTGTTTTAAAGTCAAATTAATACAAGTGAAGCATATGCTTAACTGAGCATTAATTCACTGAAGAGTAGGGGTTCCTACTGTATATTTGAAAGCATCTTGCACGGATAGACCAAACACTAAATATATTTTAGGCCAGAAGAGGATATTTGGCTACTATTTTTGTTGATTAACAAAAAATTTGTGTGCTTTTGCCTCATACGTGGTAGTCGACAATTTCCGAATTCTAATCATTTTTTACATTGGCCTTATTAGTGTTGTGTACTTGCACATACATCAAGATGCACTCCCTACAATGTTGAATAGAAGAACTGGGTAAACTAATGAAATCAGTAGCTTTCTGTTTTAGATAATAAAAAAGCAACCAGGTTAATTTTCAAGGAATCTGCTGCTAGTGATAATAGAAGGTTGAACCGTTCTATTGGATTATTGGTCAGAATGTGTTATCTCTTTGCTGCTCCACTTGTTTCACTATAATCAAAAGTGAATGAGTTAGCCACTCTTAACATCGTCTAAAGCTTAGTCAGCTAGTTGTCCAAGCAAAGTTAGCATTAATAGCCATTTATTTCCAAGAACTTCTTTCAACAAATCTTGGGAATTCTTCTGAAAAGGTGCTTGGATATGTATACTTCCAACTTACTATACAGTTCTTTGTTTATGATTCTTTATCCTGAATCAATCCAATATGATAAATGTTTCTTCTTAGGCAGTCCTTTTAGATGGATCCTCTGATCATATGGTTTTCTTCCCCTCCGCTTGTTCTTTCTTGCTAGCAGAAAGATTTAGAGATGTTTTCGTGGAAGGAGCCAGAGTATATTATTTATAGTCTTAAAACAGTATGCCAAATTGTTTGAGATTGTCGAGCTAGGGATCTGATGGTGCCTAGGAAGACGCTTCTATGTCAAGATCACATATCATGAGCTAAACTTTAGAGGGGAGTTTTGGTGGCTGGGCTCTGTGTCTAGCTTATTGCAGGTTGACTGACTGGCACTTCCCAACAATGCAACATCTCCTTTCAATCTCACATTTGGTGGTAAAACTGTAGAATTGAATCATAGTTTGAAGCATATTAGCTTCTTTGAGCAGCGCAGGACAAGGAGCAAAATTGCAACCCAATTGGGTGGCTTGGGTTGCAGGGACTACCAACGTCTACTAGTTGGTTTTCATCAAAAAACAAAACCTTAGGATAAGGTTTACATCTAAAAACCAAAATTTGGAAAGTAGTTTTCAGGAATATTTCCTGAATATTTATTTTTTTACTGAGAGCCTTATATATGTTATATATACCTTTTTTTATAATATATAGTTCCTCGGTTAAATTAGACAGAGAGTAAATGTGCGGCCCAGAAATCCGGAATGATCTCCAGTCTCCTCTGCTCATCATTCTTTGCCTTATGTATGTTTCCTGTAAATTAGCTACAGCATATTCGTGACAGATCAGAGAGGGGTCCTGGATGGAGCAATACAAATTCAAAATACGGGGGCTTAAGTATTGATACAATCTCAGAGTTGCTCCTTCAACATCAGTCATTATGGATTGTGTTTGTATAAATCTGAGTGGATTAGGCATTAGACGTCGCCACCCATTCTTACTGCATCACCATCTCTTATTCTTGTATCAGCATTGTCGCTTGCTTTGGCTAAGAATACATTGGCATCTTTTGGAAGAAGGCTTCTTCATAGGCAGGAGGTAGCAGCATTCCACGGATTATTAATGAAGAAAGGGTTGAAGAAAGGGATAGGTTGTATGAAGAGCTATTTGGAGAGGATAAATCAGAGGATGAAGCCCTTCAAGATGTGCATGTTGATGATAAGCAGATTGAAGACATGAGCTGCAATGTAGAATCTTCTGATGGGAATGAGTCCAAGAGTCCAAGCCGTATATACATGAGTGCTACACATCACAGACTTATCCACAGTGATCCTGCCTGCCATAGACAGCTTACTACCCTTCCACCAGTTAAGGTGCTTATGCAATCCCTGAAGAATCTCATCCCACACTCTGCCCAAGGAGATGTCTCCCCCGAAGGGGATACCCAAAAGCCTGGT
>JAANSK020098351.1:0-16142 GCA_011763485.2 Isoetes engelmannii | reverse complement strand
GACTAGAAGCCTAGCACACTAAAACGTTCACCAACCTCAGCTGGATCGCGTACCACTTCATCATCAAGTCCCTTATATGGTGCTCAGCCACAATATAACATCTACAGCCCCGTGGGCTCTATGCACAGGCCGCAAGTACTGGGATTCAAGGGGGTCTAATCCTAGAAGCATCCTACTAACAATCTAGAGGCTCTTTCAGGTCTCTACCCTCCCTTAACCCTTAATCTATGAGGCGAACTCAAACTACCTAATCATCCATCATTCCAACATCAAACATAATCTTAATTCATTCATCTAACTCAAAGTAGGGTAAGCATAATCAAAGAGACACCACTAAGCTAATCTAATGACCGGTATCCTCGCTTGATCCATTCAGGCGACTCATCTCGAACAACTGCTGGGATCAACTGTCTTGGGTGCACAAGGGGGCTGCTTGAGGGCCCTCTAGGGGCCTGCTTGCTGCTCCAACTCGATTTGGGCATGAAGTGGCAAGCCATCCACTTGATCAAGGCCAATGGGATCTGGCTAGGTGGGCTTGCTAAACTGGGTTAATCCCCTAATTACTTAATGAATAGGGGCTGGTTAGGGGCCTGGCCAATGGGATCTGGCTAGGTGGGCTTGCTAAACTGGGTTAATCCCCTAATTACTTAATGAATAGGGGCTGGCTAGGGGCCTGGCCAATGGGATCTGGCTAGGTGGGCTTGCTAAACTGGGTTAATCCCCTAATTACTTAATGAATAATGTATTTGTTAATTGATTAACCACTTAATATTTTAATGTCTCACCTTAACATAGCTAATTATGCTTAACCATTAAATACGGGCGCCCCCGTAGTTAGACAATGATTAGTGAATACGTAATCATTAGTGACATGGCATGTATTTATACCCGTATAAATACCTGGAACGTCAGAAACACAGACTACTTGAACCATGAAACCATGTTTTGGCAAGCAGGAAGAAATAAAAACTCAGTTTTGGACTGAAGATTCGAACCTCCAAGCAACGTCGGCCTCACCAAAGCCCATTTCATTCTTCCTACGACAAGCATGGATGCAGAGCAGATGCTACAGATTCTGAGAAATTTCGATCCTACATTTCATTATTTTATTGAAGCTCTAGCACATGAAAACCTCCAATGCATGTCGCCATCACAGAAGAAACGGGACTCAGAGGAGAAACAAAATAAAAGTTTTGAACAGACTTTGATCATCCATTGCTGGATCACATCTGCTCTGCAATAGAAGCCAAGTCTGCCATGTGCAAGGGATAGCAACAGGTTCATGGCAAGGGAGCCAGATCCATCATAGCAAGGGAGACAGACAGTCTGCCCAATCCCAGAACCAAAAGAGATCTTGCTCAAACCGGTTTGCTGCCATAGTAGGGCAGCAAATCGCAGCACCTAAAAAAGTCCAATGTGCTCAGATTGGTCTGCCAAACTGAGATTTGAACTCACAGATCCCAATTGAGTTTGCTCTTTTGCTCGATTAAGGCTAGATCATCTGTCGGCCCGTGCAAGAAGCAAGAAAGCGTTTGTGGGATTTAAGCCCACAAGCAAGCACTGCTTACTTCACTCCAAGCTCATTGTCCCAGCTCTGCCGTCCCTGCTTGCTCCACCTCGCCCATGTCGCAGGCTCCCTCACCTCGAACGAAGCCTCTGTCCGACATATTCGGCATGTGAAGATGAGGCACGAACTCGTGTCCTTTGCAACAGAACAGACCCGTGGATTTCCCATTTCGGACCATGCAAAAAGACCAAAAAAAAACCAACGAACCATAGCCTTATTTAGAAAGCTTCCCCCTTAAGCCAAGTCCTCAAACATGGAAAGAAATACAGTTTTGTATACGATACAATACCAAAATCATATTCCCAACCATTGCCAAAATACCCTTTCCCAATACGAAACGAATTGGGCAAAGTTAATCCCATCATTCTATATAATAATGTTATAGCGTGAGTCTGTCCTCCATCAACACGAATGGAGGGTCACGATTTTGCCACATGGCATATTTTATGGTCGAGATTTGACGTGTCGTGCCCTTTTTTAGGGTTCCTGAGGTTCAGCAGCTGCGAGTCTTTTTGTGGTTGTTTTGCTATGGCATCGATAGGGTTAGGGAGGCTGCGGGGTTGAGCAGAGAGGCCTAGCTATGGTGGATGCCTTATGGCTATGGCTATAGCTACGATTCGGAGTTTATGCATGCCGGTCCGAATGCATTTCCTGTGACAAGAAGGAAGTAAGGTTAAGAAGGGGTTCAAGTATAGATGGACCTGCATATAGTTTTGCTGCACAACCTCTTCATGGCGAACTCATGATTTATGGTTCAGAGGAAGATGAGCTTGATGACGAAGCTATGTAGGTAGAATGTTGAAAAAATAGCCTGAAAGTTAAGCTTACATCATATACCAGGTTATGGCAGGTTGTGGAAGGTGCATATTATTCAGGCTGTGGAGGTTTGCAAACGTCTATAACATAATGCAAATTTTCTTTTCCTATTTGTTGTTGGATGATGTATATTCAAGGTGCGCGAAGACTGGTTTTGAAGATTCGCTCAGGAAAGTCTCAACAATTCATAAACTTAGAGACGTTCACAATTTCTGTTTCATTGTTCAAATGAAGATTGCTGAAGTAGGGTTTCTTAATGGTAGCTCATCTATGAAGATGCAGGTTGGCTATGATACTACATCCAGATTGAAGATTGCTGAAGTAAGGTTTCTCTTGAAAAAGTCAGATTGTCATTTTGGATCCGCCACTCTACTGCCTTTTTCAAAAAAAGGCACAGCATGGGTTGTTGATCTTGATCTTTTGTGGCCTGGCATCTCCATTGTCTGGTATGTTTGCCCATTGTTTGTTTGTATGTTAGATCTGACAATAGTATCCAAAATTTAGTTGTTTATTTTATTAGTGAGCGCACTTTTGGTAGGTTTGCAGCCTTTTTTAGGGTTCTTTTTGCTTTCGAGCCCCTTTCCGCTTTAGCCAGTCCTGCCACATTTTCTTTCATAGTTTTGGTTTCTCCTTCATGCGTTCTCACTGACACAATGTCTGAGGTGATCAGATCTTAGTTTATATGAATCTATTTCTTATTTCTTTCAAGCTATTTAATGGCACATTGCAATTTCTTTAATGGCAGATATTTTTCCTTATGCTGACAAATACATACTGCAGCCAACATGAGTTTCCAAAAAGGTTAGCACCTTCATTATGTGACAGATTTTGGAGCCATTTTGTTCAACTTTAAATATGATTAAGCTTCCAAGTGTAAATAATAATGGTGGTTGTTGTTCCCTCTTGCTCTCACTTTTTTTATATATTCTTAATTTCATACAGATTCTTTCAAGTTCATCAGCAACATCTAAGCTAACAAAGCTAATAGTGAGTACAATATTCTTTTATAAACTTGGCTGCTTATTTAGATCCCAAAAAGACAAGCATGTGATGTATTTATGTTGTTTGCATTTAAATTTCTTTTGCTTCTGCAGACACCCTCAAATTGGCAAATGAGCATAAGGAAAATGCTTATTAGCAATGTTGAAAATTAGATCTTCTGGTACAAATCCAAAACTAATTGCTGCTGCTGGGTAAATCAGGCTTATGACTATGCAGGAGTATTTCTGATAATTTGTAAAAGACTTCAATGCGAGAGAATCTTCTCAAAATATTTATTGTCTGCATACTAAAGCAGAAAGAAAGAGGAGTCTTTTTGATAATTAGTCAAAGACTTCAATGCGAGAGAATCTTCTCAAAATACTTATTGCCTGCATACTAAAGCAGAAACAAAGGGCATACTTGCACTGTGCTGACTAATAAGGCTTTGTTTCAATAAAATGTTGTATCTTTGTATTCATTGGATTGTCGGAGATGGACCCAATAATCTTCATCAATGAACACTTTGAATTTAAACACTTCGAATTGGAATAAAGATGCCCATCATAATTGCTGTATACAAGGAGGAAACCCTCAATGTGCTTATTCACTCGCAAATTTTAAAATACTTCAAACATCATCCAAGTGTGTCTTTGTATTCATTGGAATTCCCAAAGATGAGAGACCAATAATCTTCATTAAAGTGTGCCTTTGTATTCATTGGAATTCCCAAAGCTGAGAGACCAATAATCTCCATTAATGAACATTTGACTATCATAATTGCTTCTACACAGAGATCCCTCAATTTGCTTATTGATTATAATGCATTGCTACACTTTTTTGCAACATATTACTTTAGACATATTACTCTAGAATTATTTTGGCAATATTGTGAGAAGGGTTGTTCCTTAAGTTTTAACTCTCCAAGTATGTGATAATTTAACACTACGACATTCGATGGCACGTATAGGCGCATTATGATCACGTATAGGCACAATACAAGCATGCAAAGGATCATAGAAGCAAACTCTAAAGTTTTGAATGGAGTAATGGCAATGTCCACTAACAACAACACAAAGGGAAAAACGAAGGAATTGCACTAACTAGAGCAACATCTCGGTACTATTACTGCGTTATCATTTACAGGTTCTCAACTTATGCCCATCAACACTGGGCACCGTTACTAGTATATTTTAGAATTTTATATTTTGTATAATCTTCATCAATGAACACTTTGAATTTAAACACTTCGAATTGGAATAAAGATGCCCATCATAATTGCTGTATACAAGGAGGAAACCCTCAATGTGCTTATTCACTCGCAAATTTTAAAATACTTCAAACATCATCCAAGTGTGTCTTTGTATTCATTGGAATTCCCAAAGATGAGAGACCAATAATCTTCATTAAAGTGTGCCTTTGTATTCATTGGAATTCCCAAAGCTGAGAGACCAATAATCTCCATTAATGAACATTTGACTATCATAATTGCTTCTACACAGAGATCCCTCAATTTGCTTATTGATTATAATGCATTGCTACACTTTTTTGCAACATATTACTTTAGACATATTACTCTAGAATTATTTTGGCAATATTGTGAGAAGGGTTGTTCCTTAAGTTTTAACTCTCCAAGTATGTGATAATTTAACACTACGACATTCGATGGCACGTATAGGCGCATTATGATCACGTATAGGCACAATACAAGCATGCAAAGGATCATAGAAGCAAACTCTAAAGTTTTGAATGGAGTAATGGCAATGTCCACTAACAACAACACAAAGGGAAAAATGAAGGAATTGCACTAACTAGAGCAACATCTCGGTACTATTACTGCGTTATCATTTACCGGTTCTCAACTTATGCCCATCAACACTGGGCACCGTTACTAGTATATTTTAGAATTTTATATTTTGTAAAAGTACCAAAATCTTGGACTATGAGTCCTATCTGTACGAGTCCTATCTGTTTTTTCCCGCGGAATATGGACACCCTTCCAATGCGAGTGTGGCACGTAGCAGTGCAAAAACTTCTACTCTTGATCGATCAGTCTCGACGCCACCGCTTGCTAAAAGGAAAATCTTGAAACTTTGTTTTGGAAGTTCATTCCACCATAGCTTGAACTCGGAAAACTATGATGAGAAATTAATTCATAGGCTGAAATATGGAGAACGGTACTCAGAAGAAACTCGGAGATCAGCTTGACAAGGCTGCAATTCTGGACGCGGTCAGCAAAGAGGCTGTTGATTTGGTAAGATGCATGGACATGTCCAACCATCAGATTGGCTGTTTATTGAATTTAAGATCAGATATGTTTTTGAATTCGGGAGTAGTTTTTGACAGATTTCTTATGTTTCAATATTAGGAAAACATTCCTATCGAAGAAGTTTTCGAGCAGCTAAGATGCACGAGGAAGGGGCTCAGCACAGAAGAAGGGGAAGAGCGCTTGCGAATTTTTGGACCCAACAAATTGGAAGAGAAGACGGTACTTGATGTTCTTTCTTTTCTTATCTTAGTATTATCAAATTTATGGTCCGCGTACATGCAAGTAAAACTCTTTTTTCGTTACAGGAGAGTAAATTCCTCAAGTTTTTGGGGTTCATGTGGAATCCTTTATCATGGGTAATGGAAGCTGCTGCAGTAATGGCCATAGCTTTGGCACATGGAGATGTAAGCTCATAAAGTTTTACATTTAAATCACTACTTAATTCTTTTTCCCATGGCAAAATATGCTTGTTCACGGTATTAATAAGAACGCTTCCTTCCGATTTGCTCACTATTTATCTATTCGAAAAACAAACAGAATAGGCCTCCAGACTGGCCAGACTTTGTGGGGATTATAACGTTACTGCTGATAAATTCCACCATCAGCTTCATTGAAGAAAACAATGCTGGAAATGCAGCTGCTGCTTTAATGGCAAGGCTTGCCCCAAAAACAAAGGTTGCTTCACTAAAGAATACCTAAATCTTAATCAGGAAAAGCAATAAAGTATTACTTATGGTTACTGCTCATTAGGTCTTGCGAGATGGAAGCTGGAATGAACAAGATGCTGTCATATTGGTCCCTGGTGACATAATAAGCATAAAGTTGGGCGATATTGTGCCTGCTGATGTACGTCTTCTTGAAGGCGACCCCTTAAAAGTAGACCAGGTACTCAACTGAAGGGGCTTCACTGCAATTATATGTCTTGGAACTATAATTTTTTATTTTGGAACCTCAGCCAGTACTCAACTGAAGGGTCTTCACTACAATCATATGTTTTGTAATTATAATTTTTTGTTTTGGAACCTCAGCCAGATGGTGATTTGTGCAGTCTGCTTTAACTGGTGAATCGCTGCCTGTCACTAAACATCCTGCCGATGAGGTGTATTCTGGGTCTACATGCAAACAAGGTGAAATTGAAGCTATTGTTATTGCTACGGGTGTACACACATTTTTTGGAAAAGCTGCCCATCTGGTAGATACCACAAATCAAGTGGGACATTTGCAAAAGGTTTGAAGTTGAACCACGTACTGGTGTCTTCAGTATTCTTAGCATATCTGAAAGCCTTATGCCTGTTTGCAGGTTCTTACAGCGATTGGGAACTTTTGCATTTGTTCCATAGCAATAGCAATGCTGATTGAGATCATTGTGATGTATCCAATACAGAGCCGTTCGTACCGTTCAGGCATAGATAACTTGCTTGTTCTACTGATTGGTGGTATTCCTATTGCCATGCCAACTGTGTTATCTGTAACAATGGCAATAGGTTCTCATCATCTTTCAGAGCAGGTTAACATTTATTTTTAACATCTTTCACAGCAGCAGTTAATATTTATTCTTGGATCTAGTTCCATGCGTTGCTGACATTTTTGTTTGCCCTACAGGGGGCAATTACTAAAAGAATGACAGCCATTGAGGAAATGGCAGGCATGGATGTTCTCTGTTGTGACAAAACAG
Source organism: Isoetes engelmannii (assembly GCA_011763485.2). Classification (NCBI taxonomy): domain Eukaryota; kingdom Viridiplantae; phylum Streptophyta; class Lycopodiopsida; order Isoetales; family Isoetaceae; genus Isoetes; species Isoetes engelmannii. Next base: position 8,837 of record JAANSK020098351.1, on the reverse strand, counting down.
GAACACTGACATTGAATAAGCTTACAGTCGACAAGAACCTTGTGGAGGTATGTCTGGCGATTACCTTGGGCATAATATTGATTGACAATGATAATGATGGTCTTTACTGACTATTGTCATCTGAATATTCAATGTTATCCTGAATAGGTGTTTTCTAAAGAATATGATAAAGATGGTGTGCTTTTGCTCGCAGCAAGAGCATCAAGGACAGAGAATCAAGATGCCATAGATGCTGCTGTTGTTGGAACCCTTGCTGATTCTAAAGAAGTTTGTATGTTAAAGGTTAGCTGAATATTTTGATGTGCAAAACAATGCTGAACTTTTTTATTTCTTTTTTTTGGGAATTAGGCTCGGGCAGGTGTCGAGGTTGTACACTTTCTTCCATTCAACCCAACTGATAAACGTACTGCGCTTACATACATTGACAGTGAAGGAAATATGCATAGGGCTAGCAAAGGTGCACCAGAACAGGTATTTTGCTGGAGTAATTAATAAATTTTGGTCCAGCATGCAAATTGGCTAATTATGTTTCCCATTTTCCAAGATCCTGGAGCTTGCACATAACAAAGTTCAGATTGCACAAAAGGTTCACACAACAATTGATAAGTTTGCTGCGTGTGGACTCCGCTCTCTAGCCGTTGCATTTCAGGCAGGAACCTTGATGTTCTGATTTGGAAGTCAAGTTTTCTACGTAAAATTTATTTTATCCTTTTATCTCTCTGTGTCAGGATGTTCCAGAAGGTGTTAAAGAAAGCCCTGGTAGTCCGTGGGAATTTGTAGGCTTAATGCCATTGTTTGATCCCCCTCGCCATGATAGCGCCGAAACAATCCGTCGGGCTTTAAATCTCGGTGTACACGTGAAGATGATTACCGGTTTGTTTATGTCATTCTTTATAGCCATTGTAAGTTCAAGTCACGTTCAAATAGTGGTTTTAATTGCAATTTTTGCTTAGGTGACCAACTTGCAATTGCGAAAGAGACTGGTAGGAGACTTGGTATGGGTACAAATATGTATCCCTCTTCATCTTTGCTTGGAAACAGAGATGAGGCATTTGAAGGCTTGCCTATTGATGAACTTATTGAAAATGCAGATGGCTTTGCTGGGGTGTATCCAGGTACAATTGCATAATTGTTCAATTGACAGTGTGCATATTGCAGACATATGAGGGATATATTATATGCTTTGCAGAGCACAAGTATGAAATTGTGAAAAGGCTTCAACGAAAAAAACACATTTGCGGGATGACTGGTGATGGTGTTAATGATGCTCCAGCATTGAAGAAAGCTGATATTGGTATTGCAGTAGCAGGTTCAACAGATGCAGCTAGAGCTGCATCTGATATTGTGTTGACGGAACCTGGCCTCAGCGTCATCATTAGCGCGGTGCTAAGAAGCCGTGCAATTTTTCAAAGAATGAAAAGCTACACGGTATGTTTTGGTCCTGGTCTGTAGATTTGTCATCTTCACTGCATTAACAACATCGGGTTTCTTTTGTAGATATATGCCGTTTCGATTACAATACGTATAGTGGTGAGCATCTCATCAAGGAATGGATTCTTTTTCTGTTTTGAGAGACTAATATCTTGACCTTTTCTGCAGCTTGGGTTTATGCTGTTAGCCTTGATTTGGAGATTTAATTTTCCACCATTTATGGTTCTTATAATCGCAGTCTTGAATGATGGTATGTGGACCTCCTCTCCATGATCATTGTCAATGGCTGATTTTTAGTTGAAATTGTGTTTAGGAACAATAATGACCATCTCCAAGGACCGTGTGAAACCATCTCCTCTTCCAGATAGTTGGAAATTAGCAGAGATATTTGCAACAGGGGTTGTTCTTGGTAGTTACCTGGCAATGATGACTGTCCTATTTTACTGGCTGGCAGATAAAACAAATTTTTTTGAAGTGAGTATTGGTGCTTGTTCTCTTCTCTGTTAGATGTTTGTTCGATCTATCCTTCTTAATATTTTGAGCTGCTTCAGAGCAAGTTCGGAGTAAAAAGCATGAATCAAGACTTGTATAGACTTCATGCTGCGGTATACTTGCAAGTCAGTATAATAAGCCAGGCTCTTATTTTTGTGACAAGATCGAGGAGTTGGTCATTTGTAGAGCGTCCTGGCCTTCTCCTTCTTGCAGCTTTTATAGCAGCCCAACTAGTAAAGTTCTTCGAATTTTGGCTTCAAGGTTATCTAAAGTGCTAAAAGCATATTATCCATTTGCAGGTGGCCACGTTGATTGCAGTGTATGTAAACTGGGGTTTTGCTTTTGTGAAAGGTATAGGCTGGGGTTGGGCTGGTGTTATTTGGCTGTACAGCTTAGTCACATATTTGCCACTTGATCCAATTAAATTTGCTGTGCGGTACATTCTTAGTCAAAAGGCCTGGGACTTGATGCTGGAGCAAAGAGTGAGTATTGTATAAAGGTCATTGGTGTTTTTCAATGAACTAAGCAACCATTTTTTGCATTTCAGACTGCGTTTACAAGGCAAAAAGGTTTTGGAAAGGAAGCAAGAGAGGCGAAGTGGGCTCAGGCTCAACGTACTTTGTATGGCCTGCAGCCTTCAGAAGTGAAGACTGCCGAGAGGACAAATAAGGAGAGCCCTGATATGGCAGAGCAAGCTAGAAGACGAGCTGAGATAGCGAGGTATGAGTTTTATGATCTGAATGATGGGTGTTCTCCTAATTGTGATCTGAATGATGGGTTTTATGATCTGAATGATGGGTGTTCTCCTAATTGTTCATGTTATTTTGGTGATAGGTTGAGAGAGCTACATACCCTCAAAGGACATGTGGAATCTGTTTTGAGGCTGAAGGGCCTGGACATCAATACTATACAGCAAGCTTATACTGTGTGAAAATAGCTCCTATCTATTTTTGTTTTTGTATCCTTTTGATAGTCCCGCCGGAGTTTGGCAATGATTTTTTTGCTCTTGGACGAACAAACGAGTCTGCAAGGTATTTTGTTATCTAGACATGGAGAGGTGAACCTTGAAGTCCCCATTAAACTTCTTATTTTTGTTGCTTGAATGTAAATATATGTTAGCAAGTGGGCAGTGCAATGGCCTTTTCATCAGCATGTTCAGGTGTATGCATAATGGCCGAGAAACAACTTGCTGATGTGCCATCTGAAAGCATTCACTGTGATCTGACAACGACGTGGGCTATTACTGCTTGCAATGCCATGGGCTGAAGAATCCAAAGTACAAGCTTGCAATCCTTGTACTATGCTATTCTTTTTTTTCCTTCTTTATCTGTTTTTTGTTCAAGTTTCATTGCTGATCATTGATCTGACGGATATTTCGCGTTCTATGCCAGATCAATGGCCATTAGAATTTTGAGGGAGGAAATGCATGCAAACTGCAATGGTATGGATCGAACCCATGGTTTGATTGCCATAAAATATTAGGCAGCTTTTTCACAAACACAACCATTAAAGGCACAAGAGGGAAAAAAAACGTCTCCCTCTTCACCTTTGCATTTCCCTCTTCACTTTTGCATTCCGGCATCCTTGAGAATAGCAAAGACGAATTGCGTCGAAACAAACAACAAACTTTGCCATCCCAAACTCGAACCTCCATCCATTAAGGCTCAAGGAGGAGAATTTTTTATCGTCCACGAAGATAAATTGGTTTATGTGACATAAACAAAGAAAGAGCAACAATTGTATTATTATCGGAATTAAAAAACCCTCGTCCGAAAGGTTTTCGGGGGAAAAACCTTGACAGTAATATGTAGGTAGATTGTTTTCAATATATAAAGTAGGGGGGATGGCACTATTTCACCAATCACCGCATAATCATGGTCGGCCTTTTGTTGGCAAAATTGGTCGCAAGAAATTCGAGTGAACATCAATTAACATCATTGACAGAGGAAACCCGGTACGTGCACTTGAACATACATGTTTTAGACCTAAGCATTCCTCCACAGATCATATTTTCAGATTGCGTACTCTATTAGAGGATATAAAAAATAAACGACATCATCTGTAGTGCTGCTTCGTGGATTTTACGAAGGCTTTCGACACTGTGACTAGAGAGAAGCCGTGGATTTTACGAAGGCTTTCGACATTGTTTCTAGAGAGAAGCCGGAGAGATTATTGTAGCTAGGAGTCCCACGGGAACTGCAAAATGCACTATACAAACTTTCTGAAACAATCAGAACACGAATGCCTCTATTATGCCACCTTATCAGTATAGAGAGGGCGTCAAAGGATTTCCATTGACTTCGTCTAACACTATTTGAACTGTATATTGATCCACTCGAGGACTGGCTTGCCCAGCATGAAGGAGGAAGCATCTGGCTTGATTATTATGTCATTAGGTAGATGATATATGCAGATGATTGTGGACATGTTAGCTCACACCCCAATAAGTATATAACATCTGAATGCGATGATTATTTTTCGCCAAGATAATAAAATGAGTGTCATCTTCTAGACATCAGGGTCAAAACACAGGAGTGGTGCAAATATACAAATACTTTGGAGTGGAGTTCACGACATACTGGAACACCTGTATCTAACAATGAGTGACGACAAGTTGGAAGGCTCTCTATGCCATGTAAAACAATTGCCACGAAGCGAAGCTTTACGATTGATTCCATGAGGCACACTTGTTCATGGTTTTGGTACTAGTTCTATATAGAGTGGAAATATAAGGGCCAGCAATATTACTTGCCATTTGTAAATATTTGAATGTGTCAAGAAAGCCTTTCCGACTCGTGTTCTTGGAGTAAGTCCATGATTCCATATATAATTCTCTTCCAAGATACATGATTTTTGCCTCTACAACATGCTGCTTTAGAACGACATGTATTCAATTGCTAGAAGGTAGTAAACATGGATAAACCTAACTTCCAAACCTCGCCTACACGCTGGCCATGGGTTCGCACCGTTTTAAAACTTGTTGGAAGGAAAAATGTGCATGTTGATTCTCCATATGGAATGTCAGAAACAGGGATGTATAGAGGTGCAAATTTATGAAGACCATTTTTGAAGTAGTATCTCGATATATGCTTCCTTGATAAGATTTGGGATGCTATTACTTTGAAAATGGTTAAGACAGCATGCCACAAAAGCCATATTAATTTCACACTTGCACATGGTCCACAGTAGTACATGTGTATTGGGGAAGGGGGGTAGAGATGTAGAAGCCTGTTTGTAGATTATGCTTCTAGTTTAGCTCATATAATTACCATTATATTTCGACCTGTGCATAGAGCCCACCTGGCTGGAGGGACTATGAGGAGACTGAACACCAGATAACGGGGTAGGGTGATGAATGGAGGGCGGAACCGTGCTGGGCTAGGCTACAGGGGTCCTCATAGCGAACTAGGCTTATACTCGTTCACTTCGTGCGGTCCGAGTATGGGTTCGACACTCTCCGGGTCAGGTGCCGCCCTGGCTCGCCTATTAGCAGGTGCCCACCTGGTAGGCATAAGGGGAGTAAGTCGAGTACGGGCATGTGCTGTCACGGCCCTCTAGTTGCCCAGAATTCATCTTATCGCGGGAGGGGTTAAGTTACCCCCTCTTGCCTCATCGGACTAGGAAGATGCAACCTGGAGTGGTCCCCTTGGGTGATATCGGGGGATTACGTATTCGGAAGGCTACAGTCGCCTCAGAGTACGATCTAGCCTATCTGCATAGTATGCACAGGAGGGGCGGATGGAGTGGTCAACCCTAGCCATTGTCTATATGCCAGCCAAGTCATTGCCATAACTCGGTCTGATCTATCTTGGAGCCCTTACCATCGGTTATCTCCCTATGTGTCGGAGCCAGGGTAGGAGCTTCCCATGTGTAGTATCAGATTGATGTATGTTATGTTGTTTACGTTGTTGGATGGATTACGCTACCCGTCGAGGTGGCTCTATATATTTATACGTATGTGCTTACGTGTGTTTTATGCTCCCCCGCTGTATAGGAGCCCGTTGAGGGGGGGTAAACGACACCTTCGTTCCTCGGCTCGGAGTCCTGACCATTCCAAGGCTTGAGTCTAACGAAGGGCGCATTCGATGGCTAGGTCATCTGATGGGGGATTCTCGACGACGTATACGATGGGGCATCATACATAGAGCCGGGAGCGTCACAGCACCTATGCCACCAATAAGACTGGGTCTGGAGGTCACTAGAATACAAACAACGTGTTCTTACCAATCCTTAAAAGGGATGCGAGTAAAACGGATCGCGACATGGCTTTTGCAAAGGCAACCTGACGACCATCCAATACGCCAAACAACATGAAGGGCGAAATATATGTATTATTCACTACATAATTATTTGCAACTATTTAAGTCTTCGTGATATGCTTCAATGGCAGGACAATGAAGAAGAGACGGAGTCGAAAGGCAGCCGCCACACTTGACGACTTCGCCTTTATTTTATAATATTTGTAATGTCTCACAATGACTTTAAGTATTTTGTAATTCAATGATGCAAACGATATAGCATCAACGTTTGATTATAATTTTAAAGATATATTTTCTCACTGCTTTTTAGCGCAACAGCCCAACCTCGGGTCTCAAGTTATCTGAAAGCTTAGCCTATCCACGTGTCCTAAAAATTGACCTGGCCTGATTCTAAACCTTTGGATTTTGATCTAAACTAGTGAACGGTGGAGAAAAATAGGAAGCATGGCAACGCTTGGAGAACGACGCTCAAACCTTCTTCCGATTCCTTCTTCGCATTTGCATATCGTGACCCTAAGCGGCCGACCTTGGCTACCGCAAGGATGTTTTCCATATCAGATGGTATCACAGTTCTAGAAATCATGATTGAGAACGAGGTATGCCACTAAATTTAGAGGAGCGATGGCAACAGTACCAACTCGGTTTTTGGGCGGATTGGCATAGAAATCCATTCAATTTATGGATAACCTAAACTAAGAATAGCGTGGATTTCAGTACATCCGTTTTTAGCAGGGATGGAACCAAATGTAGCTGAAATCTTCTGTCGGCTTAGAAGACGAGCTCAGGATCATGCTGGAGAATTTACACATTTTCGAGTTATGTTAAGCCATGAGGGCACATACTTACGTGAGCTTTATAGGTAAGCTCTACCTTTTGTATTTTTTGATAAAAAGCTCTACCGTTAAGCAAGCCAGAGATGAAGGCGATGATAAAAAAACAAACGGCTGATAAGAGCCAACTCTTAGATCTAATCAAGATGTCCGAAATAGTGCAAGTAGTTTCTGGTTTTAGGGGCACACAAGAATGGTGGAGAGAATATTGCAGACTCTTTGGAAGCAGAGGAGCTAAACCAAAACAATGATGAAGATTTGGATGACAGTGATGAAATCCAGCCTAATCAGGCTCTTGGATAGTACATAAGCATTCTCATTTTTGTCAATGTTTTCCTTCATAAATTGCACTAGTTTTTCTAGTATATTGATTTTACTATAGTTTCATGCACCTGATAACTTGTAGAGACATAAAAAGGGCAAAAATAGATCTGTGTCGATCATGTACAGAATTACGAGATAGCTACTCCAATACATCTGAATGTGGCTCATCCTAATGCCAGTGCTCAATGTTTAAGCACTTCTTCTTTTCTTGTTCTGCTTTGTTCTTCATAGTTTTTTTTAATGATTTTGGCTAATACTAAGTGTGCATCTTCTTTTTCTTCTTACTACAAGTCAGGGGAGCAAATGATTTCAAGGAATATGTTGTTCAAATAAATTCCCTCTTCAAGAAAGAAAGAAAAGAAATGGAAATGGGTTGTTCCTTAGCTTCCAATTCTACTTTTGATGGTATTGATCCTTGTGCCTTGCTCCAGTAGGAAACTTGATTTTTGTGTCAAGAGAACATGACTTATTGTCATTGTGCTTGGTTGAGATTTGTAACTGATATCCTGCTCCACCCGTCTACTTATTTATCTAAAGATATCTATCTCAGGAATGTCAAAATATTCACATTTACATGCTTATATAGAAGACTCCAGTAAGAGAAATATTTTATCCTCTGCACGAATCCCATTGCACCACAATTGTTCAAGCTGCAATTAAATTTCATATATATGCCTTATCCATTTGTTTAAAGTGGAGGATACTTGAGAACATGCTATAGTGTAATCCAGTGGAGTGATGACTTCTCTAATTTCATTGCGATCTCAACGCAGGAATAAGTAAGTATTTTTAACTTAAAAACTTGATTGGATATCTAGTTAACTAGAACTGTTAATGCATACTATAACATCCAAGCGGGGGAAGTAAATTTATGGTTTTTGGTTGTCCGAAGTATCCACTCTCTATTTTTAAGGTAATCACAATATCAGTTTTTCCAATCTAATATAAGAGTGCTTCTTGTATTTGCCACATAACTTCAGGCTTCTTAGCATTTGTCCATATTATAAGAAATATTATATCCTCTGCACGAATTCCATTGCAGCATAATTGCTCAAGCTGCAATTAAATTTTATATATGTGCCTTATCCATTCGTTTAAAATTGCAGATACGTGGGAACATGCTCCAACATAAACCAGTGGAGTGACAACTTCTCTAATTTCATTGTGATCTCAACTCAGGAATAGGTAACTATCTCTAACTTAGAAACTTGATTTGATAACCTGTTAACTAGAACAGTTGATGCATACTACAGCATCCAAGTGGAAGGAGTAATTTTCTGATTTATTGCTGTTTGAAGTATCCACTTTCTATTTTTAAGGTAATCACAATATCAGTTTTAGGATAAGAGTGCTTGTATTTGCCACAGAGCTTCAGGCTTCTTAGCATTTGTCCATATCATATATACAACTTCGAGCATAATTACTGTGAAAACAAATGTGCTTGTGGCCTACAACAATAGGATCCAAACATCTCATCATATTGTTCATTAGTTATGCCTTT
>JAANSK020098240.1:0-16143 GCA_011763485.2 Isoetes engelmannii | reverse complement strand
TCTGTATTGTAATTCTTCCTATCTGATTAATAAAGAAACTTCGTTCCTTAAAAAAAAAAAAAAAAAAAAAAAAGAGAGACAAGCTTAGTTTTGCTTAGCTTTATTTTGTTACAATGTATTGTATATGTATGTTGTTTGCCCATGGCATTTTGGAGGCAATCCGTAGTGCTTTGCATCAGGCAAACCCGGAGACGGAGAGAGAGAGAGAGCGAGAGAGAGACAGAGAGAGAGAGAGAGAGAGAGAGTAGGCCACACATGATCGATGAGAGATCATGAGAGTGTACATGAGAGGAGAGATTATTAGAGATGATGCGAGAGATAAAACGCCCCTAACTGCCGTTAGGGGCTTTCCCACTATTATTTTGAATGTTAAGGGTAACGGACCCAAAAAATTTAACAGCCAATTTCTGGTGGCCGGAATTTTAGTCCTCAATTCCGGCCTCTGTTCAAGGAGGGCGGGCTCCAAGAAACAGTTCTTCCCAATTCTTCCTTCCAAGCTGCCTTTCGCGAGTATTGACATTCTAGTAAGTGATTCTTGATCTTCCCGATTCAAATTTGTAGAAACGAATTGTAACAGTGAATTCATTTCTGGATTTGCAAATCTGAAATTTTCAGAATTTTCACATTGCAGCAATTTAAGATCATGACCAAAGCAACAAGATCATCTCTGCCCGTTGCATCAAAGCCTTTCATTCCACCAAGAAGTGAGAAAATGCCTCCTAGAAGAACAAAGAGAATGGCTGGATCAGTTTCACAGTCAGTTGCAATTGAAATCAATTCTGAGCCTATAATTGCTTCTAGTAGTAGAACTCGAGGTAAGAAACATGATCAAAGAGGAATAGGTTTAAGAGAAGTGCAATCCGAGCCTCTAGATAATGAAATGGCCATGATTGTTCATGAGAACAGCTCGGTTGTCCAGAACCAATCCAAGAAGAGGAAAACACCTGTGGATTGATAAGATAATGCTATTTCCACTATGTTTGCTTTGATGAAGGAGTACAAAGTACACAATAATGGAAGTATCAATCTTTCATCCACTCAATAGAGAGAGATTATGACTAAACTTCAGGCAACTGTTGATGGTTTGACAATTAAGAAACAAATGGGATAAATTGCAGATTAAATTTAGGGATGAAAAAGAAGCTTCCCAAAAGACAGGTTCTGAACCTATCTGCATGGCCTTGGTTTGATGTGATGGAAGACTTGAAGCATGGAGTTACAAATGATAGGGACATCCCTGGTGCTGGAGATGATGGTGCATTTGGAGCAGAAGCTTTTGAGAATGCTGGGATGTACCCGAATTCTTACATGTCTGATACTTTTTATGAGACTATGGGAACAAATGCTGCATTTGAAGAAGAAGAATTTGTAAAATCTGAAGAAGAGAATCCAGTTAGTCCAATAGGTACTGAAAAAAACAGCAGCAAGGACAATTCAAATGGCCAAGACAAAAACTCAGGGAAAGATAACTTGCAATCCTTCTGATACTAGTCCAAGATCTACTGCATGCAATCAACCAGGAGTTGCAGGTAAGCCTACTGCCAGGAAAAGATCAAGGGTGCAAATTGATGAAGAAATTGCTTCTGGTATTTCTAACATGGCTAGCAGTTTTGGGGAAACTAAAAAAAAAAAATAGATTACATGATGGCCAGAGATGTAAAGAAAGATGAACTGTAAAGAAAGATGAATTGATCAGGGAATTAGAAACTATGAGATCATCAAATACATTGAAGATTGCACAATCAATGGCTTCTATGACAGAAAGCATCTGCCAGATGACAAAGGACACTCTACTTGAAATTGCTAAAATTGCTGCAACTAAGCAGATAAACTAAGTTTTCCAATTCAGGTACTTCTAGTTTCTTTTTCCCAATGAATATTTGCACTTCTGTTATGACCTTAGATACTTTGACAAGTATGTTAATTTCAAAAAGAAGTACTTTGTTTGCAAAGTGTTTAAATGTACAGTAGTTATGAATTTCCTTTTTAAGAATGTTTGGCAGTGTGAAAGTTGTAACTTTCTTGAAACAACCAATTTTAGGATTGAGAAAATCGAGGTCATAATTACCTTACACCATGTAAGGGAATTGTACCCAAAAAAGTTTGCAGCTTTCACTTCAATTGCATTAACTTTCTTGGGGATAAAAAGGGGCAACTTCCTCAAACTCGAACTCACTTTTCTGCATGGCTTCTTCTTCCAAAGATAGTGGTGCTTCAGCCCCAGCTTCCGTCCATTCTTCGGCTGAAGAAAATTCGGACTCTAAGTCCGAATTCTCTGATTCCTTATGACCGGAAGAACAATGTCGAAGTCTTCCATAGCTGCAGGAAAGTTCATGTCTCGGCCAGCTCACAGGTTATCAAAACCTACTCCAAGATGGAAGGTGGTACCATGTATCAGGGGCTGCTGGACTGGGCCAAACTGAAGAGCAAGACCCGGGCAAAAGCCCATGTGGAGATGATCTACATTGAATACCATGGCAAGTGGGTTCTAGTGGAAGTGAGGAATCCCTCTTTTCTTTGCCAGCTCTGTTGAAGAATGCAGCTGCCAGCTCCTTTGTGTTTCTTTTTTGGTGAAGCCTGCCTTAGGTCAGTTTGTTTTGAAAAAAAAAATTGTGTTATCTGTTTTTTGTTTATAAAAAAATTTGCTACCTTTTGTGATCTCAAAACTTTCTTATGGCTAAGATCTGGTGATCTTCTGTACATCTACCTTTTTCCTTAATAGAAAGTGAAGTTCTGTGATAAATTTTGAATAAGTCTATTCAGTTTTCTGCAATATTTCATCATTTCTGCAATATTTCATCATTTCTACAATATTTCATGATTTTGGGTACATGAAGTGACATCTTTCTTGTAACATCAGTTACAGTCATGCCAAACTTAACTTTCTCTTTGTTTGTGCATCAGGTGTGGACAGTTACAATTTGAGCACCGACATTTTGTTTTCTGCTTTAGCTTTGTTTTTCGTTTCCAAGAAATCAACACATGAAAGTGTGTCCTTGAAATGTTCAACATGAAAAAGTTTTTGGATCTTCTGCAATTTCTATCTCTGTTTCAGTCATGTTGGTTGGTACAGCAAACCACAAACATCTAAACTTTCAAGCAAACCACAACTTACAATGAAAGTACTACAAGCCACAAATTGCCACATAAATTCCACTTCAAGATTGAATTAACAATTTGGTTAATCAAATAAGACCAGTTCACAAAAGCAAACATGAAAGTAAAACTGTTTTTCAGAATTGCTCAAACTAGATTTACTCCATCCCTGTTTTACATCAAAACATGTCTCATGGTGTCACCCTCCTTCTTCATTCTCTTGTTCATGTGTTCAATTTCATAGTAGTTAACCTCGGGCAAATCTGGTTCTACTTCCAACAAAGGCATTCCCAAATCTTCCATTATGCAGAAATTCTAAAGTACACATGCTGCATGGATAATCTTGGAAGCCCTGCCAACATGGATGGGCAAAGCCTTCAAGATTCGAAATTTCTCTTTGACTATGCCAAAGCCATTCTCCACACAGAACCTACCTTTGCAAATCCTTTTGTTAAACAATCTAAAAAGACCTGTGCTCTCTGGAAACACCCTCAACAAGAACCTCTACTTGGATATGCTGAATCATCAAGAAGCAATGGTGGAATGTTGACTGTTACATTGGTATCAAGGACCTCACCTCTCCTATTTATTTTCTTGCCAGTCATTTGTACAATAGATTGTTGCAGAATCTGGTTTGATGCAAGCCTCTTGTAAATTAGACTCCTCTTGAACTGATTGGAGTCATGCACAGAGTCTTGCTAATACAAATATTAAGGAACATTCTTGAATGGTCAACAACACCTTGCATCAAACATGAATGTCTCTTGTGTCATCATCACCTTTGTCTTTCTTCCATGGTTTCTTGTACAAAAAAATGTGAGAACCATCAACAGCTCCAAAAATGTTAGGCAGACCTGTGGCATCCTCAAACTGCTTCATGATATCTATAAGTCTCTGACCCGAGGACAATGCAATGAATTTCTTGTAAAGCATGGTCTTAGAAGCAAGAATTAAAATTACTTTTTTGGTGTACTTCTAGACAGTAGCCTTGCCAACATAAAACCTTTGACCTACATGCAAAGGCATCATGAGCAATAAAGTATAATACCATAGCTATTGCCTTCCTAGGATCAACTAGAGGTCTGACTTTCTGTCCTGGTCTAATTAGATATGACACAACTAGACCTACCAATTTCTCGAAAGCACTCCTCTTCATTCTGTAGAACTGATGCCACATATCATCCTCGAATGATGGAAGGCAATTCCATGCGTAATTGTCAATGTTATCCCACTGAGTTCTTTGTCTTGGACACATCCGGAACCTTCTTGGTGGGCGTCTCAAACGAGCTGCTACTGTCAAAATTGAAATGGCTGATGCTAGTTGGAAATGGTTTTCGTCTTCCATAAGGTCTTCTTCACCATCTACAGTAGCAATAGGATCTTCAAGCTCATCTTCTTGCGAAAGGTCTAAAAGAAATTTCTGCATTGATAAACCAATAAAAATTGCCCTGTTGAGCATTGCTAGCATTGCCAAAATCAGCGGATCCATCTACAATAGCTGCTGTTGTTGTCACCAGAGAAGATTAAAGCTACAATTCAACGATTCCAGCACCAGATCTGGCCTGATAGCCCTAAAAACGACAGTTTGGAGGTCTATTCCGGAATGGTGAAATATCCCATATCTGGCATTTCTTGGGGCTTCGTAAGAATGAAATATCCCATATTGGAATTGAAATATCCCATATTGAGAGGCTTACCGGAATAGATTTGGAGGGAAAAAATCCGGCAATCAGCTCGAATTACGCTCCAAACTGGGGTTGTTAGGCCTCGAGAGATGCTGATCTCCCCTGATCTCTCGAGGTATACGGTATAAATTTTGTCTCTCGGCGTATAGCGCGAGAAATAAAAAAATTTCGATCATGTGGCCGACCTTAGAGAGAAGAAGAAGAAGAAAGAAATTCTTATTTTTCCATCTATGAGACTATCAGGCCTATTAGATGTTACAGGTACATGAAAAACTGATATCTGATTTTACATTTCAAGTGTGCTCCAAATGTAGCAACATTCTCTCCTCATCTCTCGCATCCTCATCATATTCTTGCACACACATACAGTTGAGTCCAGAGCTACTACCACTTCTCGAATCCATGAATAGTAGTCCAGATTCAAGCCTAGTACTTGGAGCCTCTCTCAACTTCTTCTCCAAAGGATACTACAAGAGAGAAGGACTCTGTTCCTAGACTAAAAATTTTCACAAAGAAGGTCTGGACCTTATTACAGAGGCTCCACAATAGGCCTGATGGGAAGTATGAGCACATGGTCACCAGATAGGAATTAATTAATACTAGAACACCCAGGATCAAGAGTATGATTTAATCTGCAACTTTCCATTCAAGACTGGCTGCCAAGAGATCTTAGTGAGAGAGAACCACTTGAAGCGCACACCAAAGAATACCCCGGCTTCTGAGGAGAGGCTCCTGCGCGTTAAATGGGCCTTCTTCCATTACTGTAGTACTACGGGCATGACCTTCTTCCAAACAGTAAGAGCAGGCCTGCTAAACCTCGATCCTTATGCAAAGAGTATGGGCTTTACTCACACACTTCCCAGGCCTCCCTAGTCTCCCGCCCAGGAAGTCCCATGGCAAACATCCAGTAGCGCAGCCCAGATAGATCAAAACAGCCATCACCAACTCCTAATCCTTCCCTTGCTGGGACAGGGAGGGCAAATACAGCTTAGAAGTAATACCACCGCTAGCAACACAGAAGACTTAACATTTCATACTGCAGTGAGTGCAGATGCAGCTAGTAAATCTGAATAACCTAGCCTAAGGAATTGATTCTAAGCCCTTGTGCTGCAACCTCTAACCACATTTTAAGCAAACAAATCGAAATGCCACTAACCGTGTCAAGAACCATCACAAAAGAAGAGCGAAGCAATCTGGCAGCGGCAATGCTATGTTCCAAACCTCTGGTGCCATAGTTCCGGTGAAGACACGCTGAAAGTGGTTGATCTGGTTCCTGCCCTGGATAAGAAGCGGCAGCAGCAGTGTAAAATTGCTCGTCCAGCATTCCGTCAAACCCACCTGAAGTTTCCTCTGATCGGGCGGCCGCCGCCGCCGCCCTACGACCTAAACCTAGGCGCTGCCATTTTCAACTTTTTCGCCAAGCTTTGTTTTGTTACAGTGTATTGTATATGTATGTTGTTCGTTTTGCCCATGGCATTTTAGGGGCAATCTATAGTTCTTTGCTCCTTGTTTTCCTAAAGGTAATCATTTAAATATTTCAAAGATAAGACCATAAGCAATGTGTTTTACATGTGGTAATATTCTAATTGCAAATACATCACGATTTCTTATCAGTTGCAAGATCACCATCAGGGAAAATTTTGATGAACCTATAAACTTGTCTAAGTATAATCAATTGGCATTACTTGTAAAATATGTCCACGAAAGTGTAGCCCAAGCTGGCCATTTTTGCTATTTTTCTCCCATATGGTTGCAACTTAAATGGCGATTTTTCCAACCAAATACCTAACCAAGTGTGGCTCAAATGGTGATTTCTAAATAGTGGTCTTAAACTTTTGAGTTAGGTGCCCAGAAATAAAAGAAGTTGATAATATGCACTCTATATAGGACTGAATTAAATTATACCTGGTATGAGTATATTAGATTCCTACCATGTATGAATGGACTACTTAAACAACATAAACAAGACAAATTAATGTTTACACAAACAATATACGAATAACAATATCCCAAATTATATGCATCGGCATATATCTCCTTTTTGTTAAATGTCGCTCTTGAGAATAATAGATGGTTTCTCTTAGCTAGGTCAACCATTTGCAAGAAAGAACATCAATAGGTATTATTTGCCAATATGTGAGACAAATTTTGAGTAGATATCAAACATTCTACGTAGGAATTATATAGTCAAAATCATGAAAATGTTTGAGACGGACAATAAAAAACATAAGCCAAAACAATAAGTTTACAACTTATTTGCAAAACGGATCCACCTCTAATCATCTATAATGGACCTTGTTCACCTGCTTATAATCTGTTCTACTACTTCAAAAAGCTTTCTGATGTTCCACATCTGGCTGGACACTTCATCGATCATGCATTCGACCATTGCAATTTTGGGGATGCAAGGAGTCATATCTGCAAATCTTTTAACTAGACACAGCAGTTGGCACTGTAGTTGGCAACTGTTAAGCCTGTAACCTATAGATACTGGTAATTTAAATCTAATGATTCCCTTCTTAAAGCTTGTTTACAATAGCATGCATGGTTTTTCTTAACTGAAGGAGGAAGACTTCAAACCATATATCCCTTTAACAAGCTGTGCAACATGAACATGAGCATGTCATCAAAATCAAGAATTCACATTAGGGGAGGGTGTCCACTGGCTGTGCAGTTAAGCGCAAAATAGCAACAACAGCAACATAACCATCTTGCAGGCCATGCATCCCATATAGTGACATGCCCAATATGTTGATATGCATGGCAAACTTCATTGTATGTCAAACTGATAATGCCAGCCCAACTTCTGAGGTGCCAAAGTGGTGGGGGTAATGGTACCATCAAGGCTGAGGTGGGAATCATGTAGGCTACCCGAGAGACCATTTAAGGCTGTCATGCAAAATTCCAGGGGGAGGACAATTCTTTTTTTGGCAATATGTCTTGGAATTATGTTTTAAATAACAATGAGAGCTCAAACAAACAAAAAAAATTGTATTTTGACAAGATCAATGCTTGAATTCTTTCAATGTTTGTCTTCAACTTGAACTTCTTATGTAGCCCCAACCATGACCATGCCATAGTTGAAAAAATGGCGAGTCAAATTTGAAAATGTGCACTGCTGCTAGTCTGGTCTGCTAAGAAGCTTTGTCTTGTGTCATCATAAAATACAAATATCAAAGATAAGTCCACCATATAAGAGGCATTGGTCAAGTTCAGAGATGTCTTCTGGTGGTCTGACTTAACATGAAGCTTTCTCATGTATCCTGTTAATGGAAACAATCAAAGTACAATGAATACATATACATAAATGTAGAGCAACAACAGTGATGGAGGTCCATGCCCTTTCTAGCAATTTACCTATGCCCTTTCTAGATTACACATCCAGTATACTGCAGGATATCATTGAAAGATAAATGTCTACCTCTTAAGGCATTATTGGAATCTTTGCAGTTGCATTCCCAATCAAAAAAGTAACAAGCAAAGAATAGCATGCAAATTATGAACATGAAAGAATGTATGCGAAGAAGTTTTGCTTGTGCCTATTTGAACGATCACATTGTAAGAATAATGGCATAACATTGTAAGAATAATGGCATAACATAAG
Source organism: Isoetes engelmannii (assembly GCA_011763485.2). Taxonomy (NCBI): domain Eukaryota; kingdom Viridiplantae; phylum Streptophyta; class Lycopodiopsida; order Isoetales; family Isoetaceae; genus Isoetes; species Isoetes engelmannii. Next base: position 7,758 of record JAANSK020098240.1, on the reverse strand, counting down.
AGAAAAAAAATTCTAACCTCTATATAAAGCTCTCGTATCCTATGGATTCTTCAGTACCCATGGCCAACTCCTTGACCGGTGGAATCCCCAGTGCCCATTGCAACCTCCTTGACCTGCGGATTCCTCAGTGCTCCTGGCAGCTATAGCCACAGTAGCAGAACTCTGTGGGCGCTCTCAGAGCCGCCTTCATCCACCAAGTCACCCTATTGAAGACCCTAAACAGTCGTCTCCTCCATGTCCACAAAAGGACGGTGCGCCTTACGTAGCGACTCTCCCCTGAAGAATAGCAGCTTGTTCTACGCACTCCTTACAATTCACCTGAAACAAAAGCTTCATTTTGTGAAATGCTTGTAAAATATATCTCAAGCCACTTATTAGTCACGACAACATCAAGATCACCATTGCAATATAAAAGATGTTGTTTCATTTTGCCAAGCCAATGTCAGAATGAAACTATGTTACAATACCCACAAATCTATATTTCCAGGCTGTGTAGATCTGGCATGGATACTTCATGGGATCAGTAAGTATGTATTCAAGAAATACGATGTGCTGGAGCTAAACCCATTGGAAACCAATGTTCAACTCTTTACCATTCTTTTGAAGAAAACATCAGGAGGAAAAACATCCAGTAAGGCGTAGGCTTGCTTGCAGATATTCCCTCTGCTTCACTAAGCAATTCCAGTAATGCTTAGAGTATCTCTTCTTGTATATGAGAAGAGTAAACATGTACAGATTTATCTTCCTGCTGCAGCTACCTTATTAGAGATTAGAAAAAGTGTGTTTTAAGGAACCAAACATAAGGAAACATGCTTTAGAACATTTATGAGGAGGCCATGTTGCAGTCTACTTCGTTTTGCCATGTTTCAAATTTAAGCCAAACCCTTCAGTAAATTAGCTTGTTGTTCCATTTGTATTATGGTTTTATTTACAAATAGTGTGGTAGGTATTTTCCTCATGCTTGCAAAATAAGAAATCCCCTCTTTAAGAATCCATCATTATATGTTTCTACAATTATACATATTGTGAAAGAGGCACGTTCAAAGGTCAAGGTACTTCTTACATTAATAGTGTTCTCTACTTGCTTTAATAAACTATCCCATATTATTACGGAATATTAGAGAGATCCTTTTATTGCTGTTTTAAAATTCTTTCATAATATATTAACTTTTTCCAAGGCCCCAAAGGGGCTCTACACCATTTCCAAAGCCCCAAAGGGACCAAAAAAAATTTAGTTAACACAAACCATTACATCAACACTGTTAAATGAAATTCCTCTTAAATCCCTTTTGGTTCGGGTGCATATTCACACGGGGGGTGACGTAGAGCAGCAAGAGCCCCTCCCATTTACGCATGTGGTTTCGGGGGGTTTCCTAGTTGACACCCCCTTGTCTATAAAAAGAAAAAGAAAAACCTTGAAGGAAAGAATCATTATTGTTGTCCATAACTATTTTCTAGCCATTCGGGCAACATGAGTTTTTTTTCTGTGTCTCAAAATTGGCCTCCAAAAAGCTCAAAACTCTAGCCCCATGATCACATCGAAAAATATGCCCCAAGATGCCTCTCCTTAACAAATTGTTAAGGGGCAATAAAAAAGGTTGGATATGAAGGTGGAATAGATTTTCAATATGTTACCTCAAGCACACTAAAGAGTTTGGTTCAGATGTTGCAACTTATAGTTCTTTATTGATTGAAACAATACATACATATATGGCAAGGTTTATATATATCTAAAGGGTACCCTATATAATACTATTAAGACTAGGTATTTGACTTCATCCAAGCCCGAGATAAATTACTTGTATTTATAAAGTTAATTTACTAATGCACAATTGAAGAGCAAATTCAGAGTGTCGAGCAATGTACAAAAAATCTGTGGCAATCAATCAAAATTACAGATGAATTGTTCTAAATTACAGATGAATAGTTAAGCAGATAAGGATTGGAAGGCTTGAAGAGAAAGGTAGAGAGAAAGAACCCACTCTTCTATCTCTCCATTATCTCTCATATCTTTTAATCTCTGCATAAGCTCTTCACTCAAGAGAGAGCTCCGGCAGAGCGGGCAAGTGTTGTGGTTATGGAGAAGCCATCCATCAATGCACTCCTCATGAAACCCATGTTTGCACAAAGGCATTCTCCTACCCATTTCCCCTTTCTGCAGCTCGTTCAAACACACTGTGCATTGCTCCTCTCTGTAGTCATCATCCTCAAATGTGATAACCGGAATCGATTTCTCCACCTCTTCAATTGTCGCCTCAAAACTGGTGTCTTGGAGGTTAAAATTGGAGCAAGCGATATCTGGTTCTGGTATTTTTCTGAAGCCCCAAAATCTGGCAATGTTATCCATTAAGTCCATGGATGCAGAAAGAATTGTAACGGTTTCTACGAGAATGTTTTGCAGAGTAGATTGAGCCATGAGTATTGGATCCAGATGTGCTTAATCTAATTTGTCTTTTGTGTGTGATGTATATGGGTATTTATTTGGCCCTTGCTTTCGACAAAACTGAATGTTGTTAATTTTTTACATTTTCCCATCAAAATATTCATGTGCAATTGTGAGCATTACCTTCCTTGACCTTTCTTTTCCTTGCTTATCCTAATTGCATATTCACACCCAAGCAAGATTCATAAAATCTACCTCTTTCTTGTCCCAATTGTGCATTCACACTAAAGCAATTATTATATAAATATAAATAAAGTCTACTTCGCTGCGCAAATTTCAGCCATTGGAAATCCATGAAGTGGATTCCTCAATGGTTGCAATCTGCACACAACATACCTACAGTAAGTCATTTTATATTTCCATAGATAGATGCCTTTTCTAACTACTCTAGTTTCGTGCATGGGTCTTCAACTTGTTTATAGCTCTGTTTCTAGTCAATCATTCATGCCATGCATCTAGCTCACTCCCCACGTGCCCTTGCTTGAATAACTCATTGACCTCTACCGCTGAATTCTTCAAGCTAGTCAAACTTACTTTTTGGTCTCAAAGTTTTTTTTAATAGAAGAGCTCACAATTATGAGTTGTCAAGATGAAGTACCACTATGTTCTTTTTTTTTAAGAACTTTTCTCTATAAATTAAAAGAATAGCAATGATACAAGGTGAGTGAGAAGGAAAAGGAACTGCCCCGAAGAGGCAGCGATACCCCACCACTCCATCATTCTCTCAACAACTACTGAACAAAGAGACCATCATCATCCACAACCCCCAGGAAGTCTCGCCAAATGGCAAACTTCCGCTCCGCCAACCCCGGAAACACTAGGAAACTCTGAAACAGCTTGTACTATTGAAATTGTGAGCTGACTTAAACATTCAAAGTTTGAATTTCCACATATGACTTTACTTGTAAGAAGTTTCAAACTCATAATTTTCTAATTGGTAACTCTATGTTCATTTGACTCTCTACTCCTCCTACTACAAATAATCATTTTCCTTTTCATCCAAACATCCTATCTAATAAACGAGACGATGACGCATCGAGAGTTGCTCCTTGGACAAAAATTAAATTAGAATGCCTATGAGTTAATATGATTTGAGAATTCAATTGCATTTTATCGTTCATGGAGACCAAACGACCTACCAGACCCAAACAAAGAACACAAAGTGTGTATTGAGGATCTGTACCCCTCTAGTTTCTCTTATTGTACACGTGTGCCATTACACTTTTAAGTACATGGACCACCATGCCCCATGGAGAGGAACTAGTTTGGAATATGGATCACAATAGCAAACTCAAAATCCATCACTTTCTATTGATGCATCCATTGTTTCGCTGTATGAAAATAAAAAACAATGCAAACTTATGGACTCTATGTAAATCGAAATCAATGTAAACTCATTCATCTATTTTGGGTTGCCCCTAGAGGGGCAAACGCTTTGCCTTTGTGGTTTTTTTTTGCATATTTTAGGTATGCCAGTATGTACCTGGAATATTCTAAAAACTGCTTCAAGCTTGCTACTGCAGGTAAATGTCCGGTCACCCCTGTTGCTGCGCGAGTGCAGTTAAAACCCTATAACCGGCAAGTTCTTACGTTTCAGTAATCCCGAGCATGATTCCTTGGAGGTGTGCATGCTGCATTTGCTTGGCGTATGCTCAGAAAATTTTGTATTCGGTAGTTTTCTCTTAGATCCAGACTTTGCAGATGCAGCAAATTGAATTTGTTACTGTTGGAGATCATGTTCATGTAAATTGAATTTGTTAGCGTTCCTTTATGTTAACTGTTCATAGTTGTTAAGAAAAGACATTTTTAGGTGCAACTAGTGAAAATGTTAGCCAATGTTGGTTATTATTTGAGGCCTACTATGCATCAACATAGTTCGATGCACAATGATAAACTTTTCATCAAATGGAACCGCAAAGGATGAGAAAATTCGGTGCTGAGCCCCCAACTTATGATATGGATCTAACAGTAACTTCTTATACCTTCTACTCCTCAATGATTAGAGGCCCAATTTAAATTTTGTCTTTGGATTATGTTTAGTACGTGCCCAAGTGGTGTGTATTTGTAATGGGCGACAATAGGAACAACGGGTGTGATTTTCATGTCTGGTGAGAAAACTTGTGACTCATTTTCTGATGATTTGGAATTGAAAGGTCCATTTAATTAAAATGGAACAGATCCAAGTCCCACTTTTTTTGGAAGTCGCTTTTTGGGAAGGCTTTGCTTGCATATCCCAAGTAGCAGCTTTTCTTATCTGGATATGGAATTACTATCGAGCATGATTTATTCATGTACCTGTTCACATGAAATGCCTGCTGACTTACATTTTCAACTGTATAAGATGAACGTGCATAGATGTGCATCAGAAGTAGGAGTCATGATATTCCATGTTTCCACTGTACCTAGCCTGCATTGTTACAGTGCATTTTTCTGTAACAGAAGTAGGCCAGGTCATATTATTGGATATAAAATTGGCTGTCAAAAATAAAATAGCGTTGATGAGCAGCAGCCCAGTGCATCATACTGGTTCTCAATAGCTGAGGAAGCATAGTTAGAGCAGAGAACTTCTCATAAAATCCAGCTATGGCTGACTTATTGAGATATACCTCTTCCAAGTTTGAACATGGAAAAATCTACTATTAGATCAGCCGTCTCTCCCTGGACCAATTGTTACAGTGGTAAGATTGATAGAAGAAGAAAGATAGCCACTATCACTGCCTATCTTTAGAAAACTCAATGCAGGAGTGAAGAAAAGGGTAAAGAACCTGGCGTTTGCACGATTCAACATTCTGAACCTGTATAGTCTTGCCTCCACATTCATATAAGGCCATACCTTGCCATTCACAAGAATTGTATCCGCATAAACTTCAGGACACCAGTTAGGACGCCCTGGTCTCTTTCCCACATCTGGAAAATTAAGAGATCCATTTGAAAAAACTGTCTATCTTGAATAACAGGGGGAACTTCATAGCTGCCAAAGGGCAGATTAAGCAGCTTTTCTACCTCAGGCTATGTTATGAGTTAAAGACCTGCAAGTCCTGCATATACATTCGGCCTTGTAATTCCAATAACATGATCATGATACCATAGCATGGTTGGGAACTGAGTGTTGGGGTGAGAAAACCACCTAGGTCCTTTTTCTCCTTGTGTGGTAAACTCAGGCATCAGGATGGCCATCTGAAAAGCTAGAAGTCTCACTGCCATGATAATGAGGTATAATACGAACGCCTTCACATTTGGGATGAGCCCAATGAATAGTTTTATCAATTGTAAACATATGACTGTCATCATGGATGTGATTTTCCCAGTTTATATAAGTATGAATTCTTCGTCTTGCTACTAATGTTTGACCTGGGTATGTAGCAGTAAATTTGCTTGTGCCAAAATGCGTAAACTGTTGTTTTTCGAAGATCGCTGTGCAATTTTTATGAGGCATTCAGCCAGATGAAGGATGCAGGCATAGAGCCAGATGAAAGGTGAGGGTGTGTACAGGAATCTTGTAGGGCAAGGATAATATGTCTACAAATTGATGGAGTGTAGGACTAGGATCCATGGCTTTGTAAACAGAGTGGAGCCATGTGCAACAGCGTCATGGGATGCAAAAACTAGCCACGCATAAAAGAAGTTGTTGCACCATGGTTAGATCTCTTGCCGCCATAAGCATTACTCTTTATCTCTGCCCAACTGTATTTATGGAAGTGCATATTTCCCGAAGAGGGAATATCACTGGATATTTTCCTAACTTTAAAAATTATACCGTTTTAGTCAAACAAATGACAACCACCATGTTAGGGCCACAACCATGCTCAAGTCTTGCAGTAGTTCCAGCAAAACCTGAGCCTGTTTAAAGAGCTTGCAGATTGTTTTCAAGGGTTTATTGCCGCAATAAACCCTTAAAAACCTGGTGAAACGAAGGCAAGCAGACAAATAAACCTTGCAATCTGTGACAAATAAACCTTGCAGACTATGGCTGTCGCCCTGCAGATCTACTATGCACAGATCTGAGAAAAAGAGAGGAAGGGGTTATGCAATGTTTTTCAAGCTTCTGCTAATGGCTCTTCCAGCTCCAGCCATGGCAATTTTAAAAATCTGTATGAAAACAGGTCTGGCATACCTTATATTTTTAGCAGATGGCAAACTCTATCATTTCTAAACAACACTGCATCTTATGCCCTTTCCTTTACAAAGCCATCACCAGCCCAATGCCAAAAGCTATTTAGTTGAGATATATCCAGCATGAGGAGATGCTTAAGGCTGAAAGAAGATAAATCTAAAAGCAAAGCAAAAATTGGAAACTTTATTGAATGAAACCTTCTGTAGCATCGAAGAAGAATGAACCGATTTAGAAATTTTTGATAACGTACAATGCTCCAGAAGAATGACCTGCAGTAACTCTTATGCCAAAATCCACACCATTGGTTACACACACCGTTAAGAGACTAAATGCTCTGAATCAAACACTGGTGAACGAAAAACACTTTTTGAGAACCAAAACTCAATTCTTCTGGAAAACCGGTTCTTGCAAAAGCAGTACCAAAAGCTTGACTGGGTTAATAGGCTCCAACAAATGCCTAAACCTTAAATTCATGTTTTCACTTTCCCACGAAAAAACCTGTAAAGAACACTATAAATTAAGGAATGCCAGAAAAATCAACAGAAGAAAAAATTGGGTGAAAATACAACGATGCCATACCTCACTTCCAAAAACCTGGCCAGATGCTCAATGATGTCTGTTTATGCAGCAACAAAGCTTGATGTAGCTTCAACAGCTATTTCACAGGGGCGTAGACCCCGCAGTTCCAAAGAGGAACCTCGAAAATATGCAGCGAAATATGGAACTCAGAGGAGGTCAGGAAAGAAATATGGAAGGCATAGGAGACCTAGCTATGGTGCCTCCTCACAGTTCAGATACATGAAGCAGCTGCCGTGACGAATCAATCTACACTGGCCGACCCTGCCCTCCTACACCAACACATCCAAAAAACACCACCAAAATCAGCGTCCAAATCAGGCATGAACAAACTCATAAACAGCAGCTGCTCCACCAAAATCCGCCTGCATAACACCGCTGGTCCACAACACAAAAAAACAGAGGCCGGATTTCACGGTCCCTAACGGCCTCAAACCAGCCAATACAACTCTTAACGCTGACTAACGTAACTGTTGAGATCGTCTGGGCTGTCCAACTCCAAAACCACATCGGACCATCAAGGAAATGGTTTTTTTTCTACAGGTCCAATAGGAAGGAAGGAAGGAAGGAAGTATATTTTAACGTCCACGGAGGCCAGAGGCCTATGAGACGGCATAGTACAAGG